>JAYMZC010000176.1:1570449-1590113 GCA_036346975.1 Drosophila prolongata | reverse complement strand
GTGGAGATCGGCTAGCTGCGGGCTGTGATGGCTTGACTGTTGGCTAATTATGTGACGGCTGCTTAGATTGAGACATAACAAGAGGTGGCAGGCGACGGACCTTTCACAATGCCAGGCCAATTTAATTACCACTCCAAGGCATTCGGGGCAATCCCCGAAGGCTGAGAGCCTGATTTCGGATTCCTTTGTTATGACCGGCTCGTCTAGGGCAGCGGCAATAAAAGTGTCAGAAGTAACACTGTGTTATATAAGACATCGACATCGAGGGGTCCCGAAATCCCCCAGCTATTAACCGCCATAAAGGCCAATACTCCTGCGGGATTAGTCGGTGCTGGCCGGCCATAAACGCTCCAGAAGATCTAGCTCTGAACTGGGGGACATCATCTCGGGCTTGAACAAAAGTGTTGTGTATAAATAAATAAAATTTCATCAATGCATCGACTGCGTCAATAACTTAAAGGATTACGCCCCATCCGAATGTCTGGGCTTAAATCATAAAAGATCTCCATCTCCATCTCCCTTCTGTCGATCTCAACTCCCGCCACAATGCCATTTGACTTGCCCACAAAGCAAATCACACAATTTAATGGGCGACTCGGAGTCGGACTCAGTTGAAATTGGGACTGAGTATGGGATTGGGATCGGAGCTGTTTTTCTTTGCATTTCCGTTGGCGTTTTAAGTCGAATTTATTTGGGCACTCAAAGGCCATAAAATATTTGTGGCCCAGGCTCGTTGTGAACTGCAGCTGTCATAATTTAAATTCATTAAAATCAAAGAGAATTTCCAAGTTATTTCGGCTTCCACACAAACTGTCACACAAACTTTTTATGTATCCCATGGGGTAATTGCTTCCATGAAGCACTAAACCAATTAAAATGCTACTCCAGTAGTTGGTCAGACTTCACACAAAGCGTGATTCCAGATTCCCGGAATAGTGATAGCGATAGAATAGATTTAGATAAGGTTCTCAAACCCCGATTATAGACAACTCCATCTCGCCCAGGTAGAGTCATGAATGAAGCAATTTGCTGCGTCGCAACTACGTGAGTTTGATATGATTTTCACCCCGATTACTTTCCATTCAATCCAATCTCGACTTCGGCATCACACGTCGCAGTGCTCGAAAAAACGCACGGAAAATTAGTAGCAATTGGTTTAGTTCAGATGCGTTGGAAATTGAGATTTATTAGGCATATGCCACAGATCAGTTAGAACGATTAGAGCTCGGGTTCGACTACGTGTCCGGCATTGAAAGTAGCCGTTTTTTCTCTCCAACTGAATACGATATTCAGGGAAGCTTCCCAAGATGCTCTGGGAGTTTTATGAATGGAGGAATTAAAATTTTATTTTAATCATTACCAAATTATTTCTGGGTAATAAATATTTTTCGGAATGGCTGCTTTATAAATAACTAAGCAATTTGAAAGGCTCTGAGATATCAATAAATTGCATTTGATTTGGGAGAGGCTGGCATCAAATGTTTATTGCGTACTTTTCTTGAATTAAAAGCCACATTCAGGTCAATGCGGGTTACCTTTTACTTACCGTATTTCTGTGTCCCTCAAGCAATTTTATCTAATGGCATTTTTTAAGTAACCAGACCGTGTCGTAAATTTTTATAACTTAAAAAAAGAAGATATGGTCAATTTTTTGTAATCACTTCTTGGGAACATATGCTATCGATTAAACTCAAGTAAGCCAGTTTAATGGACAAGATATAAGTTACTTGGAGTCGAAAAATCAAAAATCTGGCTCCAATCCATTCATTGCATCAATTTAAAAATATTTTCGTACTTTATTATTCAATCGAGACGTTTGAAATCTGTGTTGAATTTTTATGAACAAACTTAATACACTGGCTTACAATGATGCACAATTTCGCATACATTTAAGCTGTGGCTCGTTAAGAAATAAGCTCTAGCTTAGCCCAAAAATGTCATCTTAAATCCGTAATTAAAAATGTTTATTTTTAAGAGATGTTCTGAAAATTGTATAATGCTGCTTGGGGCACAGCCTTACAAGGTTATCCTCCAGCTTTCCCATATAAATCCCCTTTGTCCACAGAAGCGATGCCTGCCCACGGAAAATATTAATATGCAAACGCAATAATAAAACCGCAAATGGAAAATGGCAAACGGCAGCGGATTGTCGTTCTCGCTGGCTTGCAAGTGAACTTAATTTACAATCGCGCTGAGAGTCATTCATTTGGGGCAAACACCTGCAAGTCGCACGTTGCAAGTCGCAAGTTGCAAGTGGCAACCTCCTACCAGGCTTGTGGCCCAGTGCCTCCGTGTGTGGGGAGTGAATGCGAGCATATTGAAATGCATCGGGGATCGGGCGGCGGGCAGGCGTATATGATTTTTGATTTATGATCTGTCACAAAAATAGTTGCCCACCTTACAGCTCCCCCCCCCTTCCGCTCCACTGTGCGGAATAAAATGCGTGCAAAGGAACTGCGAGAGGGAACAGGAAGGCACTAAAAGATATTTACGATGCCCATGGTGCAACAGCGAAGTTATGCATAAAACTTTCTATAGAAGTCAGAACTTGTGCCGGGCATATCTTAACACGATCAAAGCCAGCCACAACAACAGAAGCAATCAATTTTCGTTGTTGTGATAGCCGCGGGTAGTCAGACAGTCCCCCCTCTTAACGCTTTTTATACCACCACTCCGATCCACTAAGCCTGGCCAAAAGGAGCTGCAGGCGAGGCGGCCGCTTAATAAATATGATAATGCAGCGCACACATGTACTAGCTCCGTCGGCCTGCTCCACTAATTAATGTAACAGCGACATGGGCAGTCGCTGTGCCTAGACCATCCTGGACCTGGTTCTAGTCCTGGTCCTGGTCCTGCTCCGCACTCCCCGCCGCACACCCCAATAATAATAAATAGTGTCAAGATTAATTGAATCGTTCGCACTTTTGAGCGGCCAGTTGCCAAACAAACCCAGGGACTCTGGGAACAGACAGCGCGGAGAATGGGTGACACATGCTGCGACAAATGATATATCGTCATTTTTAAACTTTGCAATTTATTATAAATTTATTTATGCCATCGCAACCTGTCCAGGGCCCCTCCCTCCGTCGGCTTGGTTTGGCTTGCTTTCGGTATGCATTTCAAACAGACATTTCCATGGCGATCAACCAGCCCCTGTTGGCAAGTTGTACACAGAAAAAATTAATTTGATATTTAGAGATTTACATTTATGTGATCAATTTATGTTAGAAAGTAGTGTTGGCAGATGGACTGAAAATTGTAGTTAATTGCATAAGTAACATAAAGATGTAAGTGATGTAAGTCCCATACAAAATATAAATAAAAATATAAAATATATAGAAATATAAACACTATACCCTCTATATTGGCCCATAGAATTTTGGGTAACAAGAATATTTAAAGCCACATTGTAAAGATTCATCTTTTACATCGATTACAAAAATATTTCCACGACTTTCTTAAGCTTCTTTCAAATTTTATTTAATACAAAAACCTTAAAATGATCAACTACAATAGTTTTTTTTTAGTGCATGAAATTACAGCAACAAACTGTGGCAGCCGACACCTTGCAGCGCGGCCAGCGGCGTTTTATAGTTCATTAGTGTGGCTTTATAGTGGCATGATTTACGCACAAATGCGACCACAAAATAAAGCACTCAGAACTTGGGCCAACAAGTGCAAAAATGAGGGATATTTTTCGATTTAATTGCCCAACAGGAGAATCAGATTTCGCATACTCTTTTCAAGGGAAAACGATTTACTCATGATCAGTATTAAAAAAAATAATTGACCTACTTGAAGAGATGTTTTTATTGGCTGTTAATAAATAGTATAATGAAATAAATTGATTTTTTTTATTTTTATTAAGGCAACCTTAACTGAACATCTGACATTAATTTGGATTTGACATGCAGTCTTTCGTCACAACTTAAAGATTTGGATTGCACTGACTTATTCATTATATATGTAACATGTGCAAGACGAAGATGAGATGAGATTTATGGCCGACGGCAATAAAATGGCAAATGAAATATTAAAGTTGGTAATTAATCAAATGTCGGACTGTCCCGTTAAGCCTTAAATGCGCTTAAGTGTTACCAAAAGACTAAAAAAACCAGATGAGAAATCATAAAAGAAAGCTAAGAGACGTTTAAAACAAAGCTCCTTCCTTTATTTTTTTTTTTTATTACGAACGGGGCACTCAGCAGCGAATTTTTGAGTGAAATGGAAGTGCACGAAATCCGTAAGCCATCGGCATCGGCCCGCCAGTCCATCGATGTGAGTCAGTAGAATGTGAAAATAATCGCAAGCCTGCGCATAAATAATGGACTCAAGTGTCAAAGGGGCATATCATCAATTTGTTGAGTTCTTACCCCAAAACGAAATAAAAACGAAAACCAGTGCAGATCCCCCTCGGTACACATTTAAAAATAAAACTGCCATCGAGCGAGCGGAACGAAAGGGCAAACAATGCCCCATAGATGGAGAAGCTCTGGCTCCCATCTCCCGGCAGCATTTCCAGATTTTTCAAACAAATTTGCTGAGTGCTTAAGTGCTTCCGAAACAGAAACAAATCTGTGACATGTGTTTCTGTTTTCGGCGCGGTAAGCGGCGTGGAATGGTTTTGGATCCAAAGTGCCTGCAGGAGAAATGCAAAGAATGTCCCTGCCACACACACCTTCCACCTTCCACCGTCGTCGACATTGTTGCGCTTTAAAACCGATTTCAGTCGCGGTCCTTCTTTTAAGCGGATTTCCCCCAAACAAGTGAGCCAAAACAAAACGACTGGCCAAGACGGCCTGATTTATGTGAGCTGCTTAGGAAGTGCCATGATGCCATGATGCCCAGTTAACAGTGATTGTCTCCGTTGCCGGGCATATACTTTTCATATTTTCCACGTTGAGGAAAATTGCTTCGCCTTTTTCCCACCTGGCCCATAGCCCATAGCCCACACCAATCTTCCAATCAGCGGGGAAAGGATCAGTGACTGCTGCAATAACAAAGGACAACTGAGAAAGGGGCTTACTGCCACAAATTGAGCAATACCCACTCTATATCCTTTGCCTATTAATGCAGCTATTTGGAAACTAATGAGAGCCGCACACAAAAAATCGAGAAAATAGAAAATAGAAAAGCCAAACTAACAACAAACAAATGGGACAGCAAAAACAAATGGAGAGGCGGGCAAGCTGCACTCAGAAATCCGCTTACAGCGATGAGGATATATAGAGAACGCCATGGAAAATGGGATGAGGATGAGGACGAGAATGAGGATGAGTCGGAGGGCTATAGCTCCCAGCATTTGGCCAGAATGGAGCACGGAGAATGGAGAAAGAAGAACGGAGTGCAAATGAATGCGCATTTCAAATTAAGCCCTAATCCTTTTACAATTGATGCTGTGCAGCCAGCCATGTACCTGTGCTGGCCATATGTGTTTGAGCCAGTGTGGTGTGGTTACAGTTGGTACTGCGATCCTTGTTGTTCTGCTGCCAGGACTCCTGAGAACCGCTTGTTTTTGCTCTTTCGATTCCCTTTTTTTGAGCTGCAATATGTTTGTATTTGGCCGGGGTTTTAGCAGTTGGGTGTGAGGGCAATATGTTTTCGGGTTATTGTCCATGTCTGTTCGGAGTATGACCTACCGCATGAGGGTTCTTCTTTCTCTCCTCTGGATTAATGGGAGTTCCAAATAATACTCCAGAGCAGTGTGTTTATTTTTTAAGAGTTTCGAGTTTGCTATGTCTAAGCTTCTGTTTTGAGAGATCTCAATTATCCACGGCACACTGCCATCACCACCCACGTCTTAAGATCCTAACCAAACTGATTAGTTCTGCCTCGAGATGCACGAATATCCCTTGGATAAATATTCTAAGGCTAGACAAGATCCGCTAAAATAGGGCTTTTTTTAAGGTGCAGATACTGCATGAGTGGAGAAAGTAATGTATATTCTATAATGTTAAACTATCATTGTATATGTATAACTTAGTTCAATAATTTTTCGTTAAGTTTATAGTGTGGTATAGTTTTTACAACTTCGATTGGGAAAAAGTAATTAAAGTATTAATGGCATTGTTAATGATTTTCTTAGTTATAAGAACATTATAATATATTTGCACTCAAAATCTTCTTCAACGATTTTCTCTTAAATCAACAAAAAATGTAATGGCTTTTTAACACTCTTATTCTCTAAAAAAAATAAAATGGGAAAATTAAAAAATATGTAAAGGCTTGTATTAAATTGATCAATATCAGTATTTTAATTATTGTAAATGTTACTCTTTTGTGCCTGTGAATAAATTTATGGAATTTTTACATCCCATCGGCATTTTTTATAACTCATACAATCACATACATTTTAAAATTTAAGTCCTTAGAACATTAAAGTTAATAAATGTTCTCTATAAAAAAGTGTATCCCTTGAATAGTTTCCCCCATAATTTCATTTTAAGAAAACTATTAAAATGCTGAATATTTCAATTTATTTTCATTCAAGATCCAACAAAATCCATTATCTTTTAGTACTTGGTTCTTAAATGTTCCCCCAAATGAACCACAAATCGCATTTTCACTCGCTCCATAAACGCGTTTCGTTATGCTGCAGTGAACCGTTCTGACCATCAGCATTCCTGGTCGTACTCCATGTTAAATACTGATCCCCTTGAAACTCCAACCACACCTTGTTAGTGACTCCATAGAAATGTTACATCTGCCGGGGGGGGGCGGGGGACAGGGGCTAAAGAGCATTTCAAAATCGAAAAGCGTTGCGAAACGGGGAAAATTTGTTTTTCCTACATAAGTTAACACATTGTAAGTGACAAAGTTTGCACAAAATCAAATAAGAAATTCGTTACAGGCCGCCTGCCTGCAGCGGGCTTAATTTCAAACAGATTTACGAGGTTGACACACATTTACCGGGGATGTCGGTATACTAGGGATACCAGGGATGTCAGGGATGCCAGGGGACACACACGAGGGCCTAGGAAGTCATGAAAAGAGCAAATCGCTTGTGACGAACCCGAATTTTCAACGCTCGACTGACGACTTCCACTGTGCGAAGTGCGTAGAAGATGCCAAAGTGCTAATGAAATGTCCTTTTTGGCTCAGACCAGATCAGCTCAGTCGAGTTCTTTCTTTCCGTAGATATTCAGCTGCCCCGGAGCTCTGATCCCAAGCGATCTATCTTGGCTGTGTGGCGTGGCGAATGGAAATGCGTCTCGCAACGCAAAATTGCTCGCTCAATTGCGTTTTGGGAGGAACTGAGGAACTATGTATGCCACCAGGAGGCTTGTCTGTAATTTGTTGCATGCCATGGACGCAATTTGCCGGCCACCTCAAGTGGAATCCGGGCATTAATATTCAATTTTCCAAGTGCAGTACTTAGAGCAGCTTAGAAGAGCCTGGCCGACTCTAAAGTCGAGTGTGTTCGGACCAATTAGCTGCAATTGTTGGCAATTGCCCTGCATGCAAAAGAGGCTGCCACATCTGCTCTACTTTCAGCCGGACATAGTCTCAACTCAACTAAGTCGGATCAACATGACGAGCTTAGAAATGTTTCTAAAATAAGGTATAAGTCTTTTTCAGAACTCATGAATATAATAATTAAGGTACTGCATTCGTTATAAATATATGTCTGAAATGAAAAACTTTTAGTAACACAAACATTTTTCATCAAAAGAACTAGAATTATTTTATCTATTAAAAAAAAAATTGAGTCAAATCCGAAATTGCCTTTTTATTCTATCTACTTCTAATTACAACAATCATTTATTGTGCCAAAAATTTATCAAGAAAAGAAAAAGATTTATTAAAGCAAGGTGTTAACAAAACACTTACATTAACTTATTATTTTTAAATAAAAAATAATTTGTTTCTTCCACCGTCACATTTAAGCATAAGCAAATAAATTTAAAATATTCTTCGTTGTAGTCGAGTAGTAATAGTATTAACTTATTTCTAGGCCCTTTTTTTACTGTATTAACATAAGGTGCATTTAAATTTGTGGATTCCTCAAGGCGTGATCGACTGGTAGCTCTGCAGCTAGGGATTATTTCTCTACCGAACAGATGCCTCTTTTTGTTTCGCCTGACAGCTGAACCTGAGCAAAAACCGCAGAGTATTAAAACACTATAAGCAACAGTTAGCTTCCGACTAATTCGCAAACAAAACAAAATTCCAGGATGGCACGCAGCACGAGTTAGAATCTCTTCAAGGAGACAGTTCTGAATCCTTCGAGACACTTTGGCGCAGCTTGACACTGTGTTTGGGCCAAAATATTTGCAACGTATGAGCAGGCGGTCGCCGGGAATTCCTCGAAGCCAGAAGACACAAAAGATTTAGCAGAAGTCGAAGGACTACCGAAACGGAGGCAGAAGCCTTGAAATTGCATTTTATGACATGCCATTAAGTTGATTGCAACTGCACCGAATGCGACGGCAGCTCGGAGCGTGCCAAATCGGACATCCAGCCGGCAGTTGACATTTTCCCGACTACTACTAGGCACAGGGATTGGGATTCAGGAATCTGGACACTGTACTATGGACCTGAAACCTGGACCCTAAACCCTGCGCATGCGTGGCCAATCGCGGTACGTGTGTCCAGTTTTCCACTGCACGCGCACAAAGCGCAGTTAGTCACAGCAAATTATGACGGGAGGAGGAGGGGCGACGGATCTCGCCTTGAGCGGCACTTAGTGCACCCACCTGGTAGCCGGGACAGCCATTATCCTTTGGCAACAAAAAGCGTTACTAAAGGCCCGAGCCGGCTAAGACAAATGTCACGTGGTCCGAAGGCAGAACTTAATGCCGGCCATTGTTAATAAGCGTGCCGAAATGGGCATCTCGTTGGGGGAACTGGAATGGGAATGGCAATGGCAATGGGATCGGGATCGGGGATGGTGGACAGGAAGTGATGTAAAGTGATTCACTGTGAATCCGGTCCAGGGAAGTCAGACTCAGAGGCTTCCGCTGCAGAGTCTCAGATTTACAGGAGGTCAGAATTTGAGATGCAGTTGGAAGGGGACTAGAGTTGTGAAAGTGATATACTTTGAAGGCTATGGTGTGTAAAGAATATTGCTATTATTTTGGTTTAAATAAATTAAATTTAATTTGAAAAATACGAAGTAAGAAAAACTTTATAGATAGAAATGATAAATCTTCTAAAAATAAAATAATAAATAATAATCACATTATTTAAAAAATTTCCAAAATAATAGTTTCAAGGCATTGGATATTATTATTTACGTTAGACTACAAACAGGTAAAAAATATTTTCTTATTGTGTGATTAGAAGAAGATATGAAAATGCTTAAACAGTTGAAAATATTATATTCTTTTAGAATGGTAAATATAACTACTCCTTATGATATACTCTTAGACTTAATTGGATCACATTTATATTACGTTATTGACGTAACTATTTGGCCAAGAAATATATTTTATTATGATTCTTACAAATCCCACTTTAGTATACAAATTTATGGCGTGAGATACACAAAAAACATTTACAAGCCTGGATATTGTGTACATATTTTTAAAAATATAAAACTAAAAATTAGGAAAAACAAACAACAAAGTAACCACAATATTATTATCTGTTCTGCTGACAATTTATGCTTTATATTTCTCGTTTGTGAGCCAGCTGCAAATGATTACGACTTTTTGCGGCAACAGCCAAGCAACAAACAGACGTAAGCCAAAGGCGATTCCGAAAAATGAAATAAAGTGAAATTATTAAATGTTTAATGCAGCGCAACATGCAATGCAATTACTCGCGCTTGGTGGAAAGGGAATGGAAATTCTGGGGATAAAGAACTACATGCAAAAGCGAAACTTGTGACAAAAGCGCGGAAAAGCAGAGCCGGAAAACTTTTGCCATGATGATGAAAACCGTTTTGTGCGGGCTTAAGCCAATTTGTGCCAAACACAGAGTAGCAACAAGTCGGGCACAGAGGAAAATAGGGGGAGATCTGTGTGAGATAGAAGCGGCAAAAAAGCAGCGAAAATGCCAAATTAAAGTTGCGACAAAGTTGTGGGCAAAGCGGCTTAAAGGCAACTGCCAAACCCCTTGTCGCATAATGAGAAGAGTTTTGCGTGTTTTTCCGTGAGTTCTGAAATAGGCAATCGCAGTTCCGCCCCCTCATCTCCATCAACTATCCCACCGATTAGTCTGATAAAATCAGACTCGAAAATGAAGGGCCTGCAAACCTGATTAACGCATGAAAACCGACGGGGAATTATTGGCAATTTCACGGCAATAAAATTACAAGCGTGCAAAATCAGAAATGATAACATTAGCGAAGGCAGCGTGAAGTGTGCAGGTGGAGGAATTACACAATATTTAGGCTCAGGACATGTCCTTAATCTCTCACCACTTTTTTTTTTGGGGCGTCGCCCTCTTAAACAGCTCCAATTTTGATATTAAAATATTTATTAAACTGGCCCGTTTCGGTCTGTGAACAGCTTTAGGCTTTCCTTTACTCGCTTTTCTTTTTGCCTCTTTTTTTTTGGTGAGGTGTGAACGCGTCAATGTGCCCATGAAGCCAAGGGCTCAGCTCAGGCTCAGTCTGAGTTTCAGACAACAGCTGTTGGCCTTTGCCTTTTTAGCTTGCTTGTTTTTTGCACATTTTGCCCAGCGTAATTAGGCACCTCTCTGGGTAATTAATAAAAATGATACCCGTAACAGTAAACTGTGGCAAGTGAGGGAAAAGCGCCCCCAGCGACTTGATTGCGTGGCAACGCAGGCAGGGATGCCCCTCTATGGCAAAAATGTGTAATAATTATGATTAAAGGGGCTTGGGCTTGGGCTTGGGCCTCACAGCCAGTTTGTTTACCAACTTTCTTCGGGGGCAACGTGGGAACGCCTTCGCTCTGAATAGATTGCACTCATCTGATGCGATTGTTGTGGCTGTCAAAATATTGAAAGAACCACCTCAAAGAAGCCGTCCTCAAGATTCGCACACTCATTGGGCGGCGAGCATCAAAGTTGGGGGGGAAACGAGTATATAAAGTGTATAAATACAACATGACAGTCTTCCCACCTTTATTAACTAATTTGCTAAGGTCGAGCGGCGTTGGCCAAAGACTTCTAATTGCCATGGTTCTTGGCCGCACTTGTAGCCACACACGAAGAAACCAGGTTGACAAACGCACCTTAATACGATTCCCAAGCCGAAATTGTCAACGTCATCGTTTTGGG
Source organism: Drosophila prolongata (assembly GCA_036346975.1). Lineage (NCBI taxonomy): Eukaryota > Metazoa > Arthropoda > Insecta > Diptera > Drosophilidae > Drosophila > Drosophila prolongata. The sequence goes on along the minus strand of JAYMZC010000176.1, from coordinate 1,578,923 downwards.
ACTTGCGTGTGGTTCGAAAGTGGAACAATGAAGTTGGGTGCCACGAAAGAGAAGCCTTGGGAGAATGTCGCCTTAGATGCTATTGTCACCTGAACAGGACACTGGTTTGTCCTTGTTTTGCCCGTTGTCCTTGCACCATTGTTTGTGCCATTTTTTGTTTCCTTTTCAGAGCTGCCTCGCATTTCGGTTTGCGGCAATTACGACTCATCTCCTGCACTTTGCATGAGTCGCCTCGTTTGATCCTGACTGCTCCTTGCCCCTTGATTGCCACCGCCTTTGAGGCTTTGTTGTGCGTCGGTCGATTTGTTTTCATTTGAAACTCATTTGCCGCACTTGCGATGCCTTAAAGTGTTTTCTCGGCCTTTCGCATCTCCACGTGCAATTGTTTCCGCCCAATTGCCGAACGGGAAAATCCGCAAAAGAAAACCCTGCCGAGATGTGTGCCTGTGTGGTCCATCGCCCAGGCTCTGGCCATCGGTGGGAATCCGAATCAGTGCAGTTCAGAAAGCATTGCATTTTGGTGCTCGACTTTGCATATGCTTAACATACTAGCCTCCGCTTTCGATCCTGATGATGTTGGTTTGGCCCACTGCAGGGGGCTCAGTCGGTCACTAGAGATGCACAGTGGAAAGGTTTTATGAACATCGTTTCTTTTTCGGATTTAACTCGGGATGGTAAATATTTTAAAATAACTTATTTTTACTTAATACCTGCTAAAAGACATAACCAACATAAAAAATCAAATTGTTATTACCAAAATAGTTATATATTCTTTTACATTTGGTATTTGGCATATTTAAAAATCATTTCAAAAATAAACAAAAGTGAATTTAGCTAAACATGTTTTAAAAATATTTAAAGAGTTTTTAAAATTAAAAAAACTATTTATTAGTGTGTTGATCTCAGCACAGTCTCTCATTAAAAGTATTTTAAAATCTGATGATTTATTAGTTTTCATTAGCTTATTTATTTATTTCTGCTTTTAACTTTATATGCTTACAGAAATAAACTTGTATTTGCTTACTATTTTATTTTTTCTTGAAGAAATCCAAAATTGGCCCACCGTATCTTAGACAATTGTGTGCCCAAATGGATGTCGGTAGCCAAAACTGTTTTGCATGATTGACTGTTTGACATAATGAAACGCATGCGAAAGCAAGCGGAGCCGAAAGCTGGCAAGTAACCAGATTTGGCCGGCCGCCCCCGTACCGCCCCCGATCTCTACCCCCCTCTCCCCCTCCCATCACCAATCACGGGCTTTCCAGCGGTCCCATTCCAGACCCACGCAGTGCTGCAGCCGCTCTATCGGCGTTGTTTTTGTTGCTGCCGGTGCTTCCACTAATCAAGTGCAATGTTGGCATGGCCATGGGCCAAGTCCAGGCTGCATACTCAATGCACGGGAAAAAATCAAAATAAATTATGTAACATTTTACATCTACAAATTACACAATTCAAGGGTATCTTTGCAAACTAAAATCGTAAAAAAAATGTAGGTACAATAAATATAATAGTATTTAAACAACACTCAAGAAAAGCAAGCTTTACATCTCGAGTTCATTTCTGACATGTTTATTAAATGCAAATTTATAATATTATAAGCTTAACGAGAAACTAATCTTAAAAACAATGTTTAGTATCAATATCGTTTGGGAATGAAAGACATGGATATAATATGGAATAAATAAGGCTATAAACTTTAGCAAGCTAAGAAATTCTTAATAGTTTTTATACCCGTTACTCGTAGAGTAAAAGGGTATATTGTATTCGTGCAAAAGTATGTAACAGCTAGAAGGAAGCGTTTCCGACCCTATAAAGTATATATTCTTGATCAGGATCACTAGCTGAGTCGATCTAGCCATGTACGTCTGTCCGTCTGTCCGTCTGTCTGTCCGTCTGTCTGTCTGTCCGTATGAACGCTGAGATCTCGGAAACTATAAAAGCTAGAAGATTGGCATTTTGCATGTAGATTTTAGAAGTTCCTACGCAGCGCAAGTTTGTTTCAAAATGGTGCCACGCCCCCTTTAACGCCCATAATCGCATATATACGATTTTAAAAATTTAAATATTTCGGAAAAGTAAAAATGCAGTTTTGTTGTGTTTATCAATACCTATCGAAATGTAGAAGAAATTTTTCAAATCGGACCATTCGTTAAAAAGTTATGCGTGATCAAAGTTTCTATCTCCATCTCCCTCGCACTCCCTTTACCTGAGTAACGGGTATCTGATAGTCGGGGCACCCGACTATAGCGTTCTCTCTTGTTAAAACTACTAACATACTACTTTCTATGTAAACCCAGATGGAATCCAATTTTTTTTTCAGAGAATATCGATACTAAGTTTTTTCTTTCTGTGCACTTTACGAAATACTGGGAGCCTGCTCTCTCATTGTGGCCAGTCAGTATTGTGGTTTCGCCTGCTGCCTTTTCTTTTATCAACGCTGGCTCAGATCCGGGCTGTCACTCGCCTCCTGGTGGGATGTTCCGATGTTCTGATGTTGGGATGCTGGGATGATGGGATGTTGGGATGTGGGGCCGTTGCCCGTTGGCCGGTGACCATTGGTGTTCGTTACGTTGTTGCTGCCCCTGAGCTCTAATCAGTCATTGCACAACACGGAGCAAGGCGAACTCGGTCAGTCAGTCAATCTGACCAGGCCAGAACAGAACAGAACAGAACGAACAGACCTGGCCAGAACAGAAGGGAGCAGAACTGAACGGTTCGGAACAGTTCAGTTCATCAGCTCCAGTTCACTCGGGGGGCTAATGAAAATGAAAATCTGTGTCATTGTGCTGAGTTTGCATATTGAGCAGGTCGAAGGGAACTCTGGCTGAATGCAGCACTTTCTTCTGCTCAAGAAGCACACAAATTAGCCCCGACATTCTAAGCCAGATGGCCAAGTAATTGCTAACGACGGCAGAGAGGTAGGCCGAACAAGTGGAAAGCACTTCAAAGCTTTTTTCTCTGTTAACCTCGGAAATAGACCACAAAAAAACAGAGAATTTCTTCACTAAAGTGCACTAAATGTATACGAAATTGTGGGCAGAAAAGATTCTTCTTGCCATGAATCACACAATTAATTTAGTTTACTTAATTGTTATCTTATTCTGTTTGGTTTCCAGATATCTATTTTAAAATAATTTGTTATTTGAAAAAAATATTAAAAATCTGGGAAATGGTTGATTGACTAATACTCTTCATGAGTATTTGGCCTTAACCATTGCAGTTTGTATTTAATAAAGTACAGCCCAATTGGCAAGTGTACACAATGCATCGGCATTTGAGGGTAAAACCTTTGATTCCTGCTGATAATTTATGTATGAGCTCAGTGCAAAACGTGTGTGGGCTCCGAATGTCGGCAGTGCCAAGAGGCAAGCAAGAGTGAAAGAAAGATGACAAGAGCGGAGCTATTAAAACAAACGCCCACCGACGAGTCGGCCTGGATGACATGCATTGGCCGGGCGAAGTGATGAAAGTGTTCCACAATCACCAAAGACAACACTGGCGGCACCTTCAGAGGGAGTCGAAAAAAGAAATAAAGGCAGGCACCCACGCACCACAGGAGCGAAAAAAGAAGTACCGACCCGAGAACGAGGGATCCGATCCGAGGCGTTACTAATTCGTGTCACATTTTTTCCTACTGCCCGTTTCGCCGGGGAATTTGCTACACTTGTTACACGGTTCACACGCCGCCCGAACATCTTCCGGCTTTATTCTCTTGATTTTTTGCCTTTTGGCAATGATACTTGCGGTAGGTCGACATCATCGATCGAGCGGGCCATTCATCTTCGCAGCGGCTGCCACCGATGACAGTAGTCGAAAAGAAGATCCCGAGGATATGGGCGGATAGATGTCCCCTCTGGCATTACTAATTGCCGATTCGTTACGAAAATGTGTGACTTTTGGCAGCTCTCTGCAAGTGGAAGACGGACGACTCACTGTGTGGGCGAGCAGCGACCACATATTAAGCATGCACCACAGTGCTGCAGCACCACCCTGGTGGTTCCACTGCTTCAAGCTGGGCGAAAGGAGACGTCAAGCGGTCTGGAGTAGTTTGCCTAACTAAAAAAGGGAATAGAGCCCTAAAAAAAAGAGGGGGGGACGAATAGGGCGGTTCCTCAAAGAATTTTCATTAATATCTTGAGTGGTTTCATATAATAATTCCAAGAATCAGATGTATTTCTAGAATTTGGTTGTGGGTGGGTTGTTGTTTTTAAAACAAATTTATTAAATTATTTATTTATTATAACATAATATATTATATATTATAAACATAATAGCTAACATAAAAGGCATAGTGCTACTTACGTACCTTCGACTATGTTTGTTTAAGATTGTTAGAATTACTTATTATATATATGTTTTTGGGTTTTAACTTAGGTTGTATATATTGAAAACAAATTTGTTATGGCATATTTTTAAATAAAATATTTTCTATCATTTTTCATCCAAGTGTGGGGGTATTGAACTCCTTAGGTGATCCGCGCATGGTGGTCGCTACAAAATGTGTACAACTACTATATTGAACACTTATCCTTTAAAGCTGAGATGGCTAAAAACTATGATAATTATATAAGACACATTTCCCGTTATGATAAACTATTCATTTCAGGGCCTGGCAATAAGCCATTACAATCTATTTTCAGTGAAATGGATCCCTGGAATTTTCCACTTTTCCTAAACGCTTCGCTTCATCGATAGTCAACTGCAGCAATAATCTCTCATCGTGGCTACTCAAATTCGCGGCTTATGGTGGGCTTATGCTCCTGCCCCACCTTTGAATGTTAATCAGACTTCCCGTTTGCTGGCCGCCAGTTTCCCCTCGGCGATTGCCAGTGCAGCTCGGGTTTCACTTAGAATTATTCCCCTCCTTGAACGCAGAACCAGAGAGCCTTCGCCGGGCAATTGAAGCGTGGTTTAATGTGCGCCTAACAACGATTGCGTTGAACGCTTTTGGCCATGATTTGGCGTACGCCATTTAATCAGAGATATCTGCAACACCTGCCGCATGCTGCAGCTTCGACTTTGGCTTTGGCTCCTGCAGCAGCAATAACCAGATAAAGAAAAGCAGCAGCAGCAACTCCAAACGCCTGCACTTCCTGTGTGTGTGAGACGGGAGTCGTTGGAGGCTGCACTGAGAGAAATTCTGGGGCTTAGCTAGTCACGTTGATTATAAGCTCTTTGAAACATTATTTTCTTTTAGTATGAAATTAACTCTTATGATACCTGGAATATAAAACTCAGAAGGTCAGGCAGCATTTTTATAAAAAATTTAATTTTATACAACAAGTGATTTACTTATAATATATACAAAAAACATTTATTTTCGAGTTTTGCATTATATTTTCATAGTGAGTTTAATTTAGTGTTTTGACGATTGTAAGATTTCTGAATGTCTCAGGCTTTGGTTCAGTTTTGCCATTTTCATAATAATCTTAAATAAGGGATTTAATTGCCCAATACTTTAAACGTTAAGACCTACTTTAAAGTAAATATATATAAATAGAAACATATTGATTTAAATCTAATTGATAGAACTGAATTCCATAAGAACATTTTTAAGAAAAACAATTGAAAAATCTGTTCAATTTTAATTGACCAAACATTTTTCTCCCTGTGCATTAGTTTTTCTATAGAGCTATAGCCTCTTGGCCTTGGCATGCCACGTAACTGGAATCAGAATGGATGCGGTTGGAGTGGCTGGGAGTGCAGGGCGGCGCTGCTGGGGCAAAAATTAATTAAGTTGACTTCTGGCATTGGCAATGGCCAAACTCCGGCTCCAACACCGCCTCGAATGACTGGCCATCAATTGCGAACGGAAGTCGTAAGTTTTGGCATTCGACTTTCCGGACTCCCTGCCCCAGTGCATTATGAAAAATGAGGGAAAACTAACGAGCCGGGATGGCCCGCTGCACTGGCGCCGCTTTGGAGTTGCCCCAATCAGGCGCACATGTTGCCAGTACCGCCGCCTAATTGATGAACTGCTGAAAAGCCGGCGAGCATATTATCCCGATCCACATCCAGTTCCAGATCTGTGCGTAGGCGCAGAAATATTATTTACAAATTGATTAATTGTTGTTTATTGGAAGTCATCGTCAGGGAGACGACTTTGGTTGGCTTGATAAATGAACTTGGCCCTGTGTGGCCCCCGGTACTCATCGTCGATGTCACTCTGAGGTCAAGCAATCAGTCATAAGTTAAGCACATACACACCTCAAATGCAAGAAATGCAATTGGTAAAATACTTACGTCTGTCTGGGGAATTAGCCGGGTTGCCCAACAAACTGTCGCTCCAAACTGTCACATCGAGGCATTGGGCACACAATAAAGAGAATGACTGACATTTGTAATTGATTTCCAAAGCGCCTTAGCTTTGGATTACAGCACATTAGCGGTCGTCGGTGAATGGGATTGGGAATGGGAATGGATCTGGGCGAGGTTTTCGGCCGGAATGCAGTGGAAAAACTGCAATCGAGGTGGGTCGAATTCAAAGTCGAAGTCCAAGTCGAAGTGGAAACAAGACATTCTAAGCCAAGGAGCTCAATAAAAGCCGTCAAATTGCATCACTCAGATCTACTTGGGATTATCTAACTGCTATCTCTAAAGTGCTTTCGCTTGTCGCCCGATTCTAATCAAATAAGTTGTCTTACTTTTTACACTCCATTCACATCTAGATCTCAGGCCAGCCAAACACGCACAGCGGAAAGTAAAACTTGTCATAAAAATTAAAATCAAATCCAAGTTTTACGGCCAGCCACACAATTGCAGACAAACTTGTAGGCACATTTCAGAGGATGTAAAATTATTTAAAGGCCGTCATTAACATTATCGCTGTCGATAAGCAGCTGGGCGGTCCCATCCATCACCCATCTCCCCATCCCAAATCCAATCCCAATCCCAATCCAAATTCAAAGACCCAACTCCACCGCAACACTTTCTTTGGCTTGGGTTTTATGGACTCGAATTTAACGCCGCTGGTTGCCAGTTGCCTGTTGCTGGCTCTCTTTTAATTAAAAGTAAAACCAGGTTAAGTATTGAGCAAAAGCGCAGCATGATAGTCAGATAGGGCTAATACGCGGCAGGGGCTGCCACTCTTGTTGGCCATTAAAAGCGCGTAAATCTCGGGCCTACAAAGGGCCATCAAATGCGAGTTCATTAGTTGTGAAAACACAAGTCGGCGAAGTTGTGAACTGCTCGATCGATGCATTGCTTTTGCTCTTGGCCAAATGCAGCTGCCAACTCGGAAATTATGCTCGCTGTTCACCTTCGCTTTTTGGCCAACTGGCTTGCCAAAATTTCGTCTCGCTCAAAATCCAATTCGAAATGCGTGTCGAACACGGGAACATCATGGAACGAATCCTCGAACCGAACAGGACAAATGCCGAGCGTGAAAATGCGTTTTCCTTTTGTCGAGTGTGAGGGAAATTCAAGTGTGAAAATCTCTTGTGTGTGCTGGCATTTCGCATCTGCGAAAATTCCGATGCCCAGCGGAGAGGCCAAATCCCTTGATTGGATTAGAGCCGTGAAAAAGGTGCATTAAAGCTGCGGAGGATGGATGTTTTCCTTACATTTTATGCGGTCTAATCGACATCGGCACCCCACCTTTCTCAATTAGTACTCTCGAATGGTATTAAGTAATCCTTTCAACTACCTCGAATCTGGGTCATTTCATTATAACTATAATTATTATTAAAAAAGTTCCCTCACCAACCGAACCACACCTTCAGTTCGGGAGATTGTAATGGCCTGGAAGCGATTTCATATTTCACACAGCTAATGAAAACTCCCCGTCGTGTTAATGAGTCAAAGTGCTGAAATTATTTGCATTCACTTTTGCCGCTCGATATATTAATTTATTATTGCTGTGCACGAAAGTTCATAAATCAGCACAAAGGTGTTTTTTCAATGAAACCAAAGCCAAAAAAAAACCAAAAAATGAAAATGAAAATAAAACTGAAAACAAAAGTATTTCAGGCGCCGCATCTCTTTGGCGAGAAAAGTGCTGAAATGCAGCGAACACAAAAAGTGACCCATTCAAATTAAGCCAAAATTAATTGCGGGCTGGCGAAAAATCGACTTAAACAAAACTAGTTTTTGCTGCCATATTTTTTGCCAGCTAATTGAAAATATATATCACGCATGGCATGTGGGTCTCGTATGCAGATGGCCAGCCCCGCCCCTCCGCCCCTTTTTGGTGGTGCAATTGCAATTGCAATTGCAATTGACGGTGGGCGCCAAGTATGAAACTGGTTAGCGGGGCAATTTATTTGTTGTACAGCAAAACGGCATCAAATCGGAAAATTATATAGTAAAGTTAATTTAAATTCAGAGCAACTTAATGTAAAATGCATTTCTGACAGTCGCTCTCTTATTACTTTTCAATCCAGCGGTTGGTTTTGAATAATAATTAGGCTAGTTGAAATGAGTGGGCACGGAAATCGTTTTTGTCTTTTATATAATTACATTTATTTGACAGATGC
>JAYMZC010000176.1:1541344-1570349 GCA_036346975.1 Drosophila prolongata | reverse complement strand
GTAAAATACTTACGTCTGTCTGGGGAATTAGCCGGGTTGCCCAACAGCAACTGTCGCTCCAAACTGTCACATCGAGGCATTGGGCACACAATAAAGAGAATGACTGACATTTGTAATTGATTTCCAAAGCGCCTTAGCTTTGGATTACAGCACATTAGCGGTCGTCGGTGAATGGGATTGGGAATGGGAATGGATCTGGGCGAGGTTTTCGGCCGGAATGCAGTGGAAAAACTGCAATCGAGGTGGGTCGAATTCAAAGTCGAAGTCCAAGTCGAAGTGGAAACAAGACATTCTAAGCCAAGGAGCTCAATAAAAGCCGTCAAATTGCATCACTCAGATCTACTTGGGATTATCTAACTGCTATCTCTAAAGTGCTTTCGCTTGTCGCCCGATTCTAATCAAATAAGTTGTCTTACTTTTTACACTCCATTCACATCTAGATCTCAGGCCAGCCAAACACGCACAGCGGAAAGTAAAACTTGTCATAAAAATTAAAATCAAATCCAAGTTTTACGGCCAGCCACACAATTGCAGACAAACTTGTAGGCACATTTCAGAGGATGTAAAATTATTTAAAGGCCGTCATTAACATTATCGCTGTCGATAAGCAGCTGGGCGGTCCCATCACCTCCCCATCCCCATCCCAAATCCAATCCCAATCCCAATCCAAATTCAAAGACCCAACTCCACCGCAACACTTTCTTTGGCTTGGGTTTTATGGACTCGAATTTAACGCCGCTGGTTGCCAGTTGCCTGTTGCTGGCTCTCTTTTAATTAAAAGTAAAACCAGGTTAAGTATTGAGCAAAAGCGCAGCATGATAGTCAGATAGGGCTAATACGCGGCAGGGGCTGCCACTCTTGTTGGCCATTAAAAGCGCGTAAATCTCGGGCCTACAAAGGGCCATCAAATGCGAGTTCATTAGTTGTGAAAACACAAGTCGGCGAAGTTGTGAACTGCTCGATGCATTGCTTTTGCTCTTGGCCAAATGCAGCTGCCAACTCGGAAATTATGCTCGCTGTTCACCTTCGCTTTTTGGCCAACTGGCTTGCCAAAATTTCGTCTCGCTCAAAATCCAATTCGAAATGCGTGTCGAACACGGGAACATCATGGAACGAATCCTCGAACCGAACAGGACAAATGCCGAGCGTGAAAATGCGTTTTCCTTTTGTCGAGTGTGAGGGAAATTCAAGTGTGAAAATCTCTTGTGTGTGCTGGCATTTCGCATCTGCGAAAATTCCGATGCCCAGCGGAGAGGCCAAATCCCTTGATTGGATTAGAGCCGTGAAAAAGGTGCATTAAAGCTGCGGAGGATGGATGTTTTCCTTACATTTTATGCGGTCTAATCGACATCGGCACCCCACCTTTCTCAATTAGTACTCTCGAATGGTATTAAGTAATTTTCAACCTCGAATCTGGGTCATTTCATTATAACTATAATTATTATTAAAAAAGTTCCCTCACCAACCGAACCACACCTTCAGTTCGGGAGATTGTAATGGCCTGGAAGCGATTTCATATTTCACACAGCTAATGAAAACTCCCCGTCGTGTTAATGAGTCAAAGTGCTGAAATTATTTGCATTCACTTTTGCCGCTCGATATATTAATTTATTATTGCTGTGCACGAAAGTTCATAAATCAGCACAAAGGTGTTTTTTCAATGAAACCAAAGCCAAAAAACCAAAACCAAAATGAAAATGAAAATAAAACTGAAAACAAAAGTATTTCAGGCGCCGCATCTCTTTGGCGAGAAAAGTGCTGAAATGCAGCGAACACAAAAAGTGACCCATTCAAATTAAGCCAAAATTAATTGCGGGCTGGCGAAAAATCGACTTAAACAAAACTAGTTTTTGCTGCCATATTTTTTGCCAGCTAATTGAAAATATATATCACGCATGGCATGTGGGTCTCGTATGCAGATGGCCAGCCCCGCCCCTCCGCCCCTTTTTGGTGGTGCAATTGCAATTGCAATTGCAATTGACGGTGGGCGCCAAGTATGAAACTGGTTAGCGGGGCAATTTATTTGTTGTACAGCAAAACGGCATCAAATCGGAAAATTATATAGTAAAGTTAATTTAAATTCAGAGCAACTTAATGTAAAATGCATTTCTGACAGTCGCTCTCTTATTACTTTTCAATCCAGCGGTTGGTTTTGAATAATAATTAGGCTAGTTGAAATGAGTGGGCACGGAAATCGTTTTTGTCTTTTAATAATTACATTTATTTGACAGATGCAGCCACTAAATAAAATAAATTAGGTGAAAACTAAGTCTATAGTTAAGTCTATAGTTATAAAAATTGTGTTACACAATTCAGTCTTTAATATCGCATATTAATCTATCCAATATAAACACACACAACTATTTATTTAGAGTAATTGCTGACAATCAATCAATTAACGTCCAAGTGGGCACTAAAAAATGGTTTCGGAAATTAATAGATATTATTATTAAATCAGTGCTATAACTCACTGCAAGATGGTTAAATCTGTGAACCTGAGAATGATTATTACTCAAAAAATACCACAGTACAATTGCAGCGAAAGTGAACGTAAATAAACTAATGAAATATAGAAATAAACAAATATAAATTCCGTGGCATTTTTGAAGTCCATAAAAGCTGCTCAACTGAATTTGATTGTGTTATTAATGGGCAATTCATTTCAGAAAAGCAAATTGATTATCTGGCCGGGTAACAGCGTAAACAGGCTAATGGTCATGCAAAGTACGAAAAGCAGCGAATTTTCTAACATAACTTCCTGTTGGGTAAGCGGAAAATTTACGAGCACAATTGTTAGATACGGATACCGAACGGCCCGCAAACATGATCAATTACAGTGCGAATGCGAAATGCAAAATGCTGCGAAAAGCAGCAAAGAGCCAAAGGAAAATAAACAGAGCTGATATGGTATTATGGCCGGCGTTTGTTTTGTTTTTTGCCCCAGATGATTGGGGACTGTGGGCGCGGTCCATGTGAGTAATCCGTAGCTGCCGGCGGAATATGCCTGCTGCAATTCCAGTCGTTGTTGTTGTTATAGCCGCTTGATTAATCGTGGCTAGTTGCGAGTGGCAATGGCGAAATTAGCCGGCCCAGATAGCGCTCCAAGCTGGAAATTGTCGGGGCTTTCAACACCCACATGTGTGGATCGAGCGACAACCCTGAACCGTGCGACACAATTATGCAAATGCGACAGTGCTGTGTGAGAAACAATGTAGAGAAATCATTACGAGACGCAAATTAATTACGACCTGCAAATGCATCTGGCAATCGAGTGGGAGACGCCTTGTTCTGTCTCGCTAATGAGACAATTGCAATTGTTTGCACAAAACTTTCCTCTCCTGCGTTTGTGTTGTTTGCCATGTTCGCTTGTCTCCCAGCCATTAAGATGCAGCTTAGTCGCTTGTCTCTGGGCTCTGACAGCTCCGTCAGCAGCCCGGATTGTGGAAATGAAACAGCAACTTCAGCAGCAACATCAGCAGCAACTGCAGCAACAGCAGAGGCAACAGCAACTCCGACCACGGCAACAACACCTTGACATGAGCCCCGACTGACCCCAATTCTCAGCATCCCGGCATCAGCATTGTCAACGTTGTCGTAATGTGACATAAGGTGCAGGCAATTTCAGCTTCAATTACACTGAACAACAGCGACTTAGAACCACACAGCACGGCTGAAAAGTTGAGTTAATGCGAAGGCTTGTCAGCTGTAAACAAGTTGCAAGTTGTTACATGGAGAGAAAAGATAGAGGCTTGGCAAATCTTAAATATAGGAGAGTCTTTATGATGACAAATTTAACTGAAATAATATTTTTTTTAGAAAGATGATAGTAATCAATTTGATTTTCAACACAGAGTTGTTTTCAAAAATAGGATCAAACTCTTACCTTAAATTTTAAAGGAACCACTTTTATTTTAGCATAAGTTATCAAAAGCAAACAAATTTACTCGAACTCAAAAATTTAATAATCGAATATCTTTTATATTTTAAATTAAATAAAATTAAATTGAATGGATAGTCCCCATGTTTATTTTTCTATGTGTAGAAACACTCTTACTAATATTTTTTGATGTTATCTAATTTTTATTCGAGATAAACTTCCTTGCAGATTAGTGTCACTGATTCTTCATTATGATAGAGGACCGTTTGCCGTAGCATCTTAATTTGCCAAGTGTCTTGCTGCGAGTGCAATTGTTACTGCTGCTGCTGGTGATGTTGATGTTGCTGTTGGGTATTGCATTGCCTGACTGTCTGGCTTAGTTAGCCAACTGTCATCATTATTTTTTCCAATATGCATTTAACGTTTTTATGGGCATGCGTGTTTGTCTCTGCGACTGAGACTTGAAACTCTGGCTGACCAGCAGCCTAATCAGCATCTCATATTGTTGCAGTTGCAGGTTGCTGCTGCTGCTGCTGCATGTGGCACGCAATTGCCGGCCATTGTTTGGCAGGTCTCTTCGCCGTATCCTTGGCCATTGAACTTGCCCTTCGTGACACTCATCATCATCAGCAACAACGTCATCAATGCCGTTGTTTATATTTCATAGACATTTTCCGCCGAAGCCTTTGGCCCAGGTCCACCGGCAATTGACGTCGCTTGACGTCCTTAATTCTCCGGCAACCGCAACGCGTCGCCAAAGCACTTGAGCCAACTCCAACTCGATTGCATCTGCTCAAGCCGCTTACACTGGGAAAAAAACCGTAAGAAATATTGTTACCTGTATATAGTCAATGCAGAACAAATAGTTTTAAAATTTTGGCGGAACATTACAGAGCATTACAAATGTTGCAAACAAGCTATTGAATAATAAATTAATGTGTAGTATTTGTGTTTTTCGTTATAAAAAAAACTCATACAAATATTATTAACAAGTAAAGAATAGTTTTTCAACTTACAATCAATATGAGTTCCTTATTGGATGGAAGCTTTGCATTTAATTTGAAAGACTTAAGCTATAAATAAATATTTTCTTAAAAGTGGATTTGAAATTGAGTTAGAAAATATAGAATTGAAACGGTTTTTGAAAACTGACATATTAATTTTGATCATGTCTTGACAATTAATTAAATTAAAGTGCGATTAACTATGAAATATTTATTTACTTGGGTAACCACAATTACTTCTTCTTTGCACTTTTTGGTGATTTTGAAAAGGAGTCCCCCATTTTTTCTGAGTGCATTGTCGGTCCAGCTTCATGTGTGTGCGTGCTGCGACGCCTTCCGCACACACTTGATGGCGTCTCATCTCCCATCGGTTTTCGGTTACCCATTAATTGCAATTGCGTGTCCCAAAGCTGGCTGCTCATTGTTTGTTTTCCCCTCGGTCATATTCCCTGGCGGAATATGCTGCCAATAATGCCAGTTTCGGCCATACGCTGGGTAAATAAACATTGATCTTGAAAAGTTATATTTACCCAACTCAACAGCACCGTCATCATCTTCATCATCATTCGTTGGCCATTGTTTTCTTGCTGATTGCTTTGTATGACCACGCAGATGACAGAAAGTCGAATGGTGAGATGTTTTTTTTTTATTTTGCAAACTTAATATGCTTATGCACCTCGGCGAGTGTTGATATTTGCTTATTAAATACGAGAGGCTTTTTTTATGTACCCAGGCTAAATAAGTTGACTGCTTAATGAGCCCAATCACGTTAATTTCTTTGGCAAATATTGGGATGGCGCAGCTCGTGCGGAAAGCCTACGCCTCGGGTTACTTGCCTTCGTAGTGGGGCATCCTGCCCCTTTTAAAGATTCCCGTTCCCATTTCACACATAAATGGCCGCGGCTAAACGGAATTCGTTCCAAGGGCGTAGCCACAAAAACATTTCCCGCAATCAAAGCCCGCTGACTAACTAACAAGCAATAGCAACAGCAACAGCAATAGCCACAGCAACACCACATCGATCTTGTCTATCAATAGCAACATCGGCGAGGGGATTACAAAAGGCAGAAGTTGTTCGGGTCGAAGCACGTGAGCCAACATCCACCAACAGACACCCCCAAGAACAACCTGTTGCTGCAGCAGCAGCAGCAGCAGCAGCAACAGCAACAGCAACAGCAGCAACATTGGCCTGCAACAACGAGGATGACGACGACGACGACGACGACGTCATTGGAGTGGAAAAATCACTTCCGCGTATGTGACCAAAGCGAACAGCAGTCAAAAGAATAATGCTGAGCTGGAAAATGGCAAAACCTGGAAAGGGGCAAAAATATGGGGAACATAACGAAGCCGGTGAAAAAATTGCTAGAAAATAGTTTGCCATTTTCCACTTTGGCGCTGCAATTTGGCGCGCCTGGCAAGTTTAATGCGAATTTAAAATGTTGTCGATGATAATCTATTAATTATAGCTTTGAGTCGCGGCAGCCCAAAAGGTGTTGAGTGAACTGCCGGTGGGTGGAGTGTCGTGGCCCCGAAGAACCCGAGATTGCGGTTTTAAATTCCACTCCTCCCCAGTTGGCACACGCACAACTGAGTTGGGGAAAATATACATAAGCTCATTAATCTTTTCGACTTTCTGTCATTTATTTAACTCCCATAATAAATCCCAATAAATCCCTTAATTCGGTTAAAGCTGCTTCAATATTTCCATCATTTGGCAAGGATATTGCAGCTTCGGCTTATTGATGCCGGACTTGTCTTTCCCATTTCTAACTGTCTTCGGCAACGCCCCTCAGCAACACCTTGACCGGTGCACCGCGGCAACAGCACGACGTACCAGCAACAGCAACTGCAACAGCAACACCGGCAACAACTTGTCTAGCAACATGGAGAAGCAAATTAAGTTGGCACTCTTTAATAAGATGATGATGGCTTGGCTTTGATATATCAGCGCGCCTGGGCTGGCTGGCTGGTTGGGTCTTTTTGTTGGCCAAGTGGCCAGCGTGCCGGGGCGTTGCAGCAACACCAACGGGCCACAGAAAGGTGTCGTGCCTGTTGCAGTTGCTACTCGGTGTTGCTGTTGCTGTTGCTGCTGCTGATGCTGCTGCCATGACTCGGTGTGGCGAAACGGGCATTGACAGATTGCAACTGAGCGTGAAAACTAGTTCCCATGTCTGGGCCTCTACTGCTTCTAATGCGCGCTGGGTACTTGTACTTGTACTTGTACTTGTACTTGCCGTTATTGCTGCAGCCGGCAGTCATTATATGGAATTTTTGGATATATCATCTTTCGACCGCTGACTGACTGGCACTGGCACCTGGCTCTGGCCGGCTTACATGCAACACGAAAGCGTTTCTCGGCGCCGTTTGCCGGCGGTTTAATTTCAAGCTTTCTGCGGCAGGGACACGTCTGCCAAAAAATGTTTTCGTTTATTTTTTCGATTTTTCGATATTTCGGCAACGGCAGACGGACAGACCTGTAACTGGCAAACGGCGCCGCACCAGTCAAGTACTTTTGCTATCATTGCAATTTATCACGGACAGTCGGATCGGCGGTCTTTTTGGCCGGGTTCCCCATCCTCATCCCGATCCCCTTCTCCAATTCCACTCCCAATCCATCCTTCTGAAAATTTAGCTCCGTGGCTTGTGTGAGAAGTGTGCGTACGTGTTGCTGATGCCGCGCTGATGATGTGATGTTGCTGTTTGCAGTTGCTGTTGCCGACAATCGCAGCGGACTGCGGGAATCGGGCTGTTGAGCCAAAGGATTCGTGGCTGCTGCCCACTAACAAGCACTCCAACTATCATAAAATTATGAGGTCGTCGTCATTTGACACATTTTCCAGGCATTTTCCGAGCTATGCTAAAAATAATTGCGAAAATCAATTTCGCTTATCAGTCGCGTCTTGGGTCACAAGCCAGACGAGTCAGGTGCACGGCACAAAAATTACAAAAAATATAATCATATATAATATAATTTTAAATAAGTAATAAACAAAATGATTTAATTATCATATTAAACATAACCAAAGGAAATCCTGATTGTAAAACGACAAGACAGAAAAAATTTCTGCTATTAAAGTTCAAGCTTATTCTTTATTCTTTTTCGTTTATTTTTTTCTTTCTGTGCAGCAGTTAAGGTTGCTGATGGGTACGGACAATTCCCAGCGTGATGTTGATAGGGATGCCGACTGTGATTTTGTTTCAAGTGCATTACTGAAGGCATGCACACAGGCGAGCATCGCCCAGATAGCGTCATGCTGAAATGCTGATGGGCAGTGGGAAAAAGGTAGGAGTTCTGTCCCAAAAAAATATAAGAAGGAATCTAAGACCCGTTGGAGATTATTGATAAGCGTTTTCGTAAGTTGAGAACTGTAGCAAATACCACTTTTGATTTATGATTCGCCATTAACTTTTAAAAGGAAAAATGCCAGGAAAAACAATGTCAAAATATTTTACGAATCACTCTCTTTAATCTCTAATAAGGCATTTTAAAATGTTTAAAATTGTTTTCATTTTAAATTGAGGGTTTCCTTAAAGAGTCTCGGTCGAGAATAGTTTATAAACATAAAATATTTATTTAAATTTAAGGAATATTCTCTCTCTACAGAAAATCAACTGGAATAATAAAGTCGTATTTCCACAATTTTAAGATTAAAGTAATTGATTTGTGTTTATAGAGATTTTAAGTTAAGGAAGTTCATATATCCTTATCAGACATTTCGTTGTCTTTAAGGATCTTCGGAGTGAAGCAACCTTTTTTTTCATTATTTGGATAGTAAAATATACAAATTAAACCCCACTGTGCCTGCTGATAATTTATGCCACGCATCAGTTTCGTACTTTTATACGCGTTCAGATAGTGGCGCGTCCCATTCTGCGAGTCGGCATTGCAATCGCGTCGCCCGAGAACTCAACGCGATTTCATTTCCTTATCATTATCACCTTGGCCCGGACAAGGGACCCTGGCACTCGGCACTCGGCACTCGGCGAGTGGCAAGGGTTCCAGCCGGGCTTATCTACGCCGCCTTAACGTAATTTAGCATTTAATCTTGTCCTCGGCCTCTTAAGTGTCTGCCACAATTTACGCGATGGATGCAGCTCCTCCTGCGGAGACTCCAAGGTTGGCCTCGCCTGATTTGTGGTCCATTCACTGGTCCTCCGACGGATGGCTTTGGGAACAAAATGGCTGCCAGGTTTACACTTGTTGCCGGTACTAACGTACCTGTTACGTTAGTTCAGCGAATTCCTGTGAAATACGGCTAGCACGCGCCACCGGGAAAAAAGGGGGCGTTCTGCAAACACCTTCCTGATTTACGACCATTCGATGGAGGGTTTTGCATGGAGGATGAAGCCAAGGCAGATCTGCCCGTTTCCGGCTAAGCCAAAACGTCAACGGTCACTCGAGCATGACAAATCGAAGGTTATCCTGGGATAATTCCCGACGGTTCATTTGCCTGTCGCGACACACGCCGCCCAGGAGGTCCACAGCTACTTTTCGGGTGACAAACTTTCCCAAAATATCCGAATTTTCTCAATTGATTTTAATGGCCCGTTTCACGCCGCGCATTTGTCAAGGTCGTAGCGAACGGCAAACGCGTGTTTAGGTAGCGTGAAAAATCGTACGGAACGTGGCAGCCCGATCTCAAGTCGCCGTTGCAGTCGGAGTTGAAGCCGCCGCTAAAGACGAAGATGAAAATGAAGATGGAGCTGAAGTGGCCACCGCCTCCTAGATGCTAAATGCCATTTGCATACAGGCTGCCCAAGGGCCCTCCACATGCGGCCACATCTGAAGGGGGCTCCCAGCTCCGATTCCCGCACATGGCAATGAAATTTACGACACTTTCAACACTTCACGCCGCCAAGTTTGGGGCAGAGGAGCGCTGGACGAGATCACGCACACGGGCAGCACTTGCTCCAAAGCCCACGCTGCACAGACAAAAAATATTAGCATATTTTTAATTATAGCTAATTTAATTTACATTTTCACACCATTTTAATAGAAGATTTGAGTTAAGGAAATATTTAAACTATACACCAACCTACACCATTTAAGAAAACTTGAATATTTGCAAATGACGAAGATTAAGTTGTTCATCTTTTAATATTTAAATTTAAAAAAAATTTAATTAGGTTTTTACCATTTTCAAATATAATGTATGTAATTTTTAATCTATATAATTTTTATCAAATTTGCTTCGTAAAGGCATTGGTTGTTAAATAAATTATTTACCAATTTTAATCAACTTTTTATTTTTAGTTTGACCAGTCTTAATTTGAAATTCAGTTATGTAAAAATAAGGTAATTTTGTGTTGTTTAATTTCCTTATCAAAAACTTATTTATATCTTTTGATCTAAATTCAAAGTAAAACGTATCTAATAATATTCCTTATTTAAATAAATTAACCCTAATTGAAACTTTTTTGTGTGTAGCAGATAAGAGGGAGAGGTAGAGGCAACCAAATTAGTTTTGACAGAGCGGCCAAATGTTTACACATGGCTGCCAATGACGGCAACACCTCCCCAACGGCCTTAGATTTTGGGCGGGAGTTACCGTTCCCCATTTCCAATTTCCCAGCCTGCAGCTTGTAGCTTCCAGCTCCCAGCAGCACATAAACTACCAAAATATTTTAATTTCAATTTCGACGGTGGGGCTGAGGGGAGAACTCACGCTGGGAGCAAGTGTATCGGAGGATCGGTGGCTGCCGCTTGACAAATGCAACCGCCAACAATGACGCAGTTGGTGGTGCATTTCTTCGGCATTTCTTTAAAAATAAATTTATGTGGCCGCCTTCGCTGCTGCGCCTTTGATATTTCCTCGATGCTTCCTCAATGAACTCGCTGCGGACTGCAGCTCCACTTTTTTTTTATGCGGCTTCTGCGCGCTGCCGTCGAACTAATTGCAACAAAAAGCGAAAGATACTTTTGTGTTCTGCTTTTTTATGGGCCCCCAAATGCCTCGGTCGCTGCCTTAAATTTCGATCTAATGAAGTTTAATGCGCGCATTTCTCATAAATTATATGAACAAACCTCTTCTTCTTCGACTCGGCTGCCCTTTTGTGGATCCCGAAAAAAAATCACATAATGCCCGGGCTTTGTGCCACAGGCAGGCGAAAGTTGGCCGGGATACAAATATAATACAATCAGGCCCAGCTCCGCCGAATCCCCAGTTTTATGCGTTTTAATATTTCCCTTTATGGATTCTATGTCCGGATTTTGCATAACAATAAAGCGGATATCGGTCAACCTTTCTGTGGAAGAGCAATAACTTGGAAAACAATTCACCGCAAGGCCTCTGAGTCACCCGGTTTCTAAAGGCCAGACGCTGAGGCGTCAATGAAAGTTGGCTTAGAAATGTTGGAAATATTAAGAATATTAAAAAAATGTAAATATTTAAATACTCTTTATTAATTTAAAACAATAAAGAAAGCTAGCTTCAGCGAGCTCAATTTTAAATATCATTGCAGCCTTAAGACAAATGTATTAATATATTAAGAAACTTTATATCTTGATTTGAATGAGTAAACAGTGAAGTAAGGTCAATTTTCCAATACTTTCTGATAGTTACCATGTATGATCTATTAGTTCGATGTTTGTACATTGGCTTTATGATGCAGTTATAATAAAGAAAATATTCTTAAATGTATATTAATGGTCATGAACCAAAGAACAATATAATTGAAATTAATTTCAATTGAATTTCCAAAAACCAAAACAATTAAACAGTTGTTCAATGCAATACTTTTACTTTACAAAATTAATTGCTTTTTAAGACAAATGGCTCTGTCACATTATAAGCCACTTACCCCGCAAATTAGCCCACAAATCCGGATAAATCCGATGATCTGCCTATTGTCTGACTTTCCCTAGGCACAAGTGCCAACTCTATTGTCCGGATGTTATAGACCTCACCACGTGTTGGATAAACATGGAGTTTTCGTTCGTTTTTTTTCACGAATTTCGCCAAACATCTGTCCAAAATGCAGAAATCACACACAACCCGCAATTCTAATGCGCAGTGGGGAAATGGAGATGGGTTTTCGGTTGGACAAACTTCATGGAACACTGTGTGACTGCATGGAATGCCGGGAATTGTGTATCATTTTTTATATGACAAGCCCGTAGCAGAGCACGTACTAAGCTGACACAATGATGCAATCATCACGTGCAGCGTTTGTTTTCCAATTCCCATTTTTCCCCCGTCGGGTTGGGTTTCCACAAATACTATATGCTATATGCTCTATGCCTTATGCAATGCTGCAGCTCTTTGGGAGTCGGATCGAGGGGCTTTGGCCACGCCATTTATGACGAGGATTTCGGCCAGTTCGACAAGGTCCGCCGACTGGGTTGTTCTGCGGTTTGTTCGATTACCGGACAAGAATGGCTGGCTCCATGGGAGAAACCCTTTCATATTTTAATTGTCGAGAGTCTTCTGTGCGGCAGCTGGCATTGTGAGGCTTAGCAAAGCGGTACGTGACGGGGCCACACGCGCGACTCTTACAGCCCCGGTATTTCTGCACCACAGTGGCAAGTACACGGAACAAAATACAGATCGTGTTTAAGTTTAATCAAGTTCAAGGTTTCATATTTAAGTTTTATCAAATTTATCATTATAACATTAAATAATCTTCTTGCCATTGAACTGAAAAGAATACATGACTCTTACGATTTGTGTTTTCTTTTTAAGCGCCAATTTCTCAATGTTATGTTAACTGTCAGAGAAAGTTAACATAAGCAGAATGTTTGTTAGGAAATTAAACAATTTTTCCACATTTTAAAAACCACAGAAAAATTTCTTCAATTGAATAATAAATACAAATTAAATCACCTTAAATGATATTTACAATTTGTTATCTTAAATAAGTTCTTTCAAGGATGGGAAATAAAATCATAAAGAATTTTACAAGTTCGCCTTAGACTTGAAATAATTCTTTGACATGATTTTTATGCCAACATTGCCAAAAAAAACCAAAAATATTTACTTCCGTGTGAGAAGAGGCAAAGTTACAAAAAGTATTTTTCTGTGTATCGAGTGGCATTGGCCCGAAACCGAAGTTCGTGTTCCGCTGTTGGCCAGTGTATTTGCGACCAGATGCATCTGATCTGGCTCTGGCGAGTGCATTGACTTGGCAATTAAAATTCTACAGATATGCGATACATTAATTACTCGCTTCAATTGAAATGCAAATGCCAAAACTCGCCCATCTCTTGGCTGCTGCTGGCTGCTGTTGGCTCTCAGCTCTTGGCCCGGCTAGCGTGTTTTGGCCAAGTTAAGAATCAGCGGGGTAGGAGTCGCCGGAGTCCCAGAGCGAGGGACTAGTTTCCTGGAAAGCCGCGCCAAGATGATTTACAACCAGAAGCGCATTTATTCAGACCGTTTTTTCGCTTTGGCCAGCACACAGCACACACTCGCACAAAAGTTGACACTTTATTGATGCTCATAAATTGCGACGTCTGGCAGCAATTAAACCACACGTCCCCAAGGACATGATGGGCAGGACGTCAGTGATTTGTTTACAGAGATTAGCGGGGAAAGAAAAAAACCAGGAGCAGGGAAAATTTGTGTCAGGTGCGCCAGGTAAGCCGGCTTCGCAAAAGGCAGGCCAAAATGTCAAAAAGTGCACTGAATTTATGTCGCAGCGATTTACGACGATTCCCGGTCCCTTAGCGCAATGCTCTGGTTCTTCCCGGCAAATCCAATCCAATCCAATCCCATCCAACGTATCCCTTTTGGCCCGGCCGTTAGTTAGCCGGAATCTAGAGTCGTATATTCGGGATGGGTCGCCAGGCGTCAACGCCTCTATTTGGGTTACGCCCAGCAGCGACGGTCCGCTTGTCAAACGCCCACAAATCCAACTCGCAATTCCAGGCTGCCGTTTGGCCCTTCTTCTTTTTTGTCGATGTTTATCCTGGCCATGTGTTGCTCTGTTCGCCATAAATATTGAAATTTATGTAGTACGCGAAAGGAAGGATGGCCTAACAGGCCAATCACCAAACTCTCGTGTCCTGCTCCCATGGTTTATTAGTATTTATTTGTGGGCCTGTTTCGGTTCGGCATTGTCAAAGGACTCGATGTTTTATGACCAAGGGGAGGCATAAAAAAACCAAAACTTAATCCCTGGATTTATTAACAGCATAGAGTTCCAGGAACTCCAAACATCTCGGGCTGGGTTAAACAATCTCAATAAGAATTCAAATGACAACTCAACAAGTATTCCGGTGTGTGCCTAATGCATTTTGGGGGAAACCACGCCATTTGTCAAAACATGTCATTTGGACGGAAAACAATTTAACAACATTTAACCAAAAAGCCAGCTCGGCCAATCAACATAAATTTAAAGCGCAGTCGGCCGGCTAAAATGCCCAAATGGCCATTTGTGCGGCCGAAAAAAGTGAAAGTCTAATGTGGTTCAAATGCTGCGAATGAATGCGGACCTGGATTGGCACTGCCTTCTGGTACACACACAGCCCATGTCCAAGTCCACATCCACATGTCCTCCCCCGCCTCGCGGATCTTGTAATTTTGTGCCGAAAACTTTTATTACGATAGGATTTGCTGGCCAAAACAGGCCGGCCAGTTAGCCGCCGCCAGAGATCGAAATGCAAATGGCCGAGACAAGCGGCCGGGCATTTTGTTAGACAGAGCGCCCAAGTGGGGTCGACGGGCTGCCAAATCAGGTTGAGGTGGCCGCTTTGCATACGCCGAGCCGTGCTTTTGGGGCCAAATCGCTCCAGTTATGTCAAGAGGGAAATAAAAGCAGCCGAGGCAAAGCCTTAGCCAAAGCCAAAGCCCAGGCAAAACATGAGGTAACTCAACGGAAAATTGCTTGACGAGAAAAACAGGGAAAAGCGCTGCGTATTTTCCGCAACGCCTTGTAGAGCAAAGTGTTGTACATGTCCGCCGGCCGCAGACACCGTGCTCGTAATCTGTCTCGCTGGACCGAGTCTTTCCTCATATAAAATATTTTCGTCTGCACACGAGGTTCACTGGAAAAGTTGGGGAATTTTGCGAAAATGCATAAGCTATCTAATAATAATTAGAGTAGAACAAACCCTTGATTTTAGAAGCTTGTTCAAAAGGTTTATCTTTATACATTTACAAAAGTTTGGATATTTTTTTGTACTGTACAAAATATGAAGGTATAAAAAAAGCAGTTTTGGTAACAACATTTTATATTGAAAAAATGTCAAAGTTGTAAAAATGTATCCATTCAAATGATATTATGGGA
The DNA here is from genome assembly GCA_036346975.1 of Drosophila prolongata. Lineage (NCBI taxonomy): Eukaryota > Metazoa > Arthropoda > Insecta > Diptera > Drosophilidae > Drosophila > Drosophila prolongata. Next base: position 1,555,241 of record JAYMZC010000176.1, on the reverse strand, counting down.
ATGCAATTTCTAATTGATTTCTTTTAAGTCAAAATAAGAATTGACACGAAAATGTGTTACCATTTTGTGTATTTTTTCTTTATAAGTGTACCAAAAATATAAAAACAAAATTGATTTTCACTTTACAGTCCACTTAATCGAGCTTTTATTTACTTAATTTGTAACTAAAAATACCTACTGAAAGCATCATTTCTTGAAACTTCAGAAACTCTCATTGAACGCCTACCCAATTTCCCAATCTCTCCCACTAACTCAAATTGCAGTTCATTAAATCTTGGGTTCAACTCCGGCCAACATAAAACTGGCCGAGAATTTGATTTGACATATCAATAATTTATAACATAATTATAGTTTGCATTGCCGCTGAGCTGCGAACACACACACACGAAGCACCGGAACTGCTGCCGGCTTGTAATTACCACCAAACAACTGGCCATAAAGTGTCGGAGTTGGCCGGAATATCGGCGTTGGCTTGACTCAATGAGTTGTCTAAGCTCGCTGCCCGCTCCACTATACAATGCGTCGATTAAAATCGGTGTTAAACTTTATGCAACCGAGTTTTTTATTCGATTTCTATCGACAACAGCGGTAACAAGTTTGGCCAGATTATTTCTGATGTTTTTGCATTTTCTGGCCATTTCGGCGGCTGTTCACGTGTGTAATTGTGGCTAAACAAGCAATTTATTGGCCCCGATTGGAAATTGGCAATCCTCTATAAATGCTCTGTAGAACGCAGATACATAGATGATGGGTTTTTGTGTTTCGTTGGCAATGGAGCTTTCCCATTTTCCATCGGGCACCACGGCCATCCAAATAAGGCAGCCGAAAATGTATCGCCGTCTGACCGACGAAACGACCAAACCAACTACCATTTTCATGGGGCCTTTATTAATAGAAATAAATCAAGTTTGGTGCACAGACATCAATTAGCCACAGCCACGGCGAAATCCCGAGTTGGCTACCAACCCACTGGCGTCAGATACAAATGTATCTGTATCTGTATCTGCACATGCTGCCGGTTTTTTTTGCCCGATCGCGTCGTGTAACAGCCGCCACATATGTTAATAATTTGCAAAATGCATTTGTCTGGCGATAACACGCAGGTGATACGGCACCTGAGATCTGTCAGAGCCACTCCCCGCCAATCGAGACCCTTGATTTCGCTGGCGCCTGGAGTTTTGCTAGCAATTAGCGCCTTTCGATTGGGATTCGAATTCGGATTCGGCCTTATCGCGGCTTATGAAGCTATCAGAGAGCAGAAGGCTGCGCCGATACGACCCTGTCATAAGTCAGAAATGAAATCGGAGCCCCAACGGGACCCCAATCAATGGGTAGAAGCTGCCTCCATTAGATAAAAATCCACTGGCCCATAGATAAAGCCTTAAACGCAGTGATGCATTCCACGATAATGCGACAGACAGCGGCCAATTCATAATTCCCCAAGTCCGTTTTTGGGGACTACACAGAGAAAAATTCTAACCGACAATCAAATTATTTTTATTGCTATTACTTTAAATTGCTGCCTTATCGTTAAGAGCTAACAATTAGATCTATGTTATGGGTTAATTTTCTATTTATTTGGTATTTTTAAAAAAATAATAGACTTACTTACATTTATTTTAATTAATTGAAAATACTTGACTTATGTTAGAATGAGATAATAATTTGTATATTAATTTCGGTGGGATTGGATATAATTTAGATACGGTTGAGGGCTTCTTTTCTTTGGGTTTGAGGGTATTTAATATATCAGTATGTTTAAGTCTATATTTGCACGTCATTTTATGAATCTAAATCAAAACTATATGGAGCTAATAGAATAGAATGTCTTATACTCCGATATTAAAATAAAATATTAAATATAAAATATATTACAAAATATCAATTCAGTTGACTTTGTAACAAAGTGGCTTGGTCATTTATACTTATTTTTATACGATTGAAAATGCATCCCAAGTTTTTCTCTCTGTGCACCAGCAACAATGTCGCGCAGGCGTAACTCGAAACCAGAAGGGACATACTCGTAAATCGCCAGCCGGGAAAGGGAACAAAACCAAAAGCGTACTCAGAACGAGCGCAGCCGAAACGAATATTTCTGGTTTTTATTTCATCGCCAGTCGGAGAGGTAGGGCATATTTTTTAATTTATATTTCGTTAATTTTTATTTGAAGAGTTGACATCCAGACGCACCGTTCTGGGCCCGATATCTCCTCGTTCGTCGCCATCAGCAGCCACATGCCGTCTTCGTCTTGGCCGTTATCGCCCGTTTAGGCAACGCCGCTGGGAGCTCAGACTCCGACTCCGACTTCAACTCCAATTCCAATTCCGAATTGGGCCCCGACTCAGACTCCAACTCCCATTATGATAATCATTTTTGTTTTTATTTCTTGACATGTTTTCCTGCTCTCAAGTCATCCAACCTTATCGCTGTCTTTTGTGTGTTCTACCGGAAACGTGGTATGTGATCTTAAGTCCTAACAAAATTTATAAGACATTTTAAAATGGTTCCTAAATTGCATCTAACTAATTTTAAAAATTTACTTAGCTGTGTTAATTTGCAATCTAATTTCAATAAAGGATATTTATTTGTGACACTGATGTTGGTCTCTTAAAATTTTTCAAGTCAATCCAATAGGAATAAGCTACCACATCAATGTAGACCAGAATTACTATCAATAAATATGTGATTAGGTAAAATACATTTTGAATTGAAATTTACTTACATATTGGTAAAAGATATATTATAACACTTTCGGTTTCAATGCCATAAATAATGGCTGTCAACAAGTAGAACGATTCAACTGAGGTCGGTATAATGTGACCCAGTAAAAATATAAAAAGTGAAATCTGGTGCCTCTGCAAAGATAATATATTTATAAATATTAAAAGTGTTTAGATAGTCAACGTATATTTACAAATATGGCTCCAAAGACCAAAAACAGAGATATTAAATCCATCAAGAGAAATGTAGTGCCCAGCACCCAAAATCCAGTAGTCTGTTTTTCGTATTCGCCAGTCATTACGTCTAGTGTGGATCTCTGAGAGTACTTCATCTCGTAATACATCAGGTATGTCAAAAGTGCATTATATATGATTAGCCATATTCCCCCTAGAATACATCCCCAGCGGAGCCCAAAAAATAGCAACAGCCATCTAACTTAATCATTTTAAGGTCTTCTGAAATTTTGATATCTCAGGCAAAGGCATTTTGTTTGAGAAAAGCAAATAATGTCTGGTTGACTCCATTTAATTTACAATTTACAACCGATTTCACGTGCTGATAATTATTGTTTTCGAGGAACAAATCTAGGTTACAAGTGTCAAATACGTTGACCCTGCAGAGTAAGTAACGAAAACGAACATTTAGGAATTCGGTTTTAACTGGCTTATGATTCATGCGGTGAATCGACCCACCGACCACTGGATTCGAGACAATTTAAAGACCAAACCTGAAACAAAAACCAACTGATAGCATCGCGGCAAAACGAAATGCCATAAAAAAGACCAGGGCAACTCCACGGTGCGAGTGAGTTTTGCAGAAATTAAGAAATTCATAAGTTCCCTGTGTGTTTCGCTGAAAGATTTTATGTGATTGGACTTGGTTTTGCCTGGATGTGAATGCGTTTTCGTACGTGTGGCAAAGAGCTGCAGGCGGGGCTCAGATCCCGATGCAGATTGGGATTGGGATTGAGATTGTGATGGCGGAAGAACTTGTTGAGCACTGTGAGTTGTGGCCATAAAATATGTACATATAAAAGAGACTGGCTCCGATATACAAATCTGTCGCCCCCACAAAGATTCCAGATTCCAGCAAATGCATGGGCGCACTTCGGCTAATGTGACACTAAACTGATGTAATAAAAAATCCGCTTATCGGGCTAACAAAGCCTCCAAAGCAGGCCCAAATAAAAAACTAAATACCGCTGAGACACCGGCGACAACAATATGAAATTTCAGACTGACTGACAGGTCAGCCCACGAACACAAAGACCCCGGGAAAAAAAAGAGTGAATCAAAATTAAATCAAATTTCAAATAGAGCCCAGGCTTCAATGGGGAATAGAAGAGGTCGTCGAATTACGGCAAAATCCCAGAGTGACTTTGATATTCTGCTGTCAGGTGTCCAATTCGAATGTCAATGTCGCCCCCGCTTGTCCCAAGAACTTGGCCTCATATGGAAAAATAAACGAACAGAAATTAAATTATTATGGTCGGGCAATATTTTTTGTAATTTCTCTCCGATCAACGAGGAGGCGGCGGTGGAGGGGCGGGGCTTTGCAACGCACCTCAACAGACACATTTGGCGGGAAAACCCGTTTGGAGTACTCCGGGACTCGATTCGGCCATCGATCAACTTCGAGTGCCCGTACTTCAATTATGCGTAATTTAAAAGAAATTAATGTCGTGCAAGAAATTACTTTTCGGTCTTTGGTTTTTGGTTTTTTTTTTTGCCTTTCTTCGCTGCGTTTTATATTTTTTTGGGTAAAAACAACATTTAAGAGCGGCCGACGCGCAAAATGTATAACTGAGCTCATGTACGGTGTACATAATCATAATATTTATAGTATTGGCATTAAATGCCGGTCGCGCCCAAAAAACACAAATTGGGAAGGAAAAAATTACTTCTTTTATGCCGTGGATAAAATCCCGAAAATTCCTCAATTAATGTTTATGCCTTTAACCGTTTCTTGGCAAAGTTTTCTCTTTGAAGAATTTGGAAGATCATTTTATTAATTCCATTTATTTAACAATTGATATATTTTCACAAAGTTCAGAGATCAAAAATATATAAGGTATAAAAAAAACTCTTATCAAAAATCAGTTTTTGGAATCAGAGAAGAAGAACATGGCCCACGGGTGGGCAGTCAGCATTTTTCTCCCTCATATCTCAATCTGGCCATTTCTCATCCTGGTGGCCCAAATCGATTGCTATACTTGTTGGCTTATTCCCGAAAAAAGAGCAAAACCAAAAAACAACAGCTAAAACATAACCCCCAATTATGATATATATTTTATGAGAGCACTTTCGAGGAGGAACCGCTGGCAGGAGGCAGTCTGAAACTGAGCAAGAGCCCTTTGCGCTCCTTTAAGCCGGGCCAACAACCCACACACAGGGTATAACAATAAAATAAAGTGCAGTTAACACATGACTTGGCGCAAATAGTGTCACATTTTGATAAATGACACTCGTTTGTCAAGCAGGCACCACATCCGCCATCCATTCTCGCTCGGCCCAGATATTTCGCAGGGCCGCGAGTGTGTCGACCTCTTTGGGGCCCAAAAATTACCCCCCAAAAAAGCGTTTAAGCCAAAACGTCTTGTCAAGAAGTCTCGGCTCTCGTCAGTCTCAGAGCAAAGGTGTTCGGAGTGAATTACACGCTTCGCACAGCCAGAGGAGCAATCTTGACGGATGGGTTAGCCAAAGAAGAGGCCTCCATCGAGGGACAGCTTTATTATGTCTTAATTCGCACCGAGGAATCCTCATCCAGTGGGTCAACTTTCGTTTCGGGGCGTGTGTTATCCCAGAGCTGTTAAAAATATTGAATTAAATTTGCCGAACGCGCAAATCAATTTTCGCATAATGCGTGGGGCAAGCTTGTAATTTCTTAATATTGAACTTGTGCTGCACCCAGAAATGCGGACCAAAGGGGCACTTGGCCACTTTTCATTAGGTGGTCTCTCCTTTGTGGGCGCGGCTGGTTGGCCAAAACTTTATTTACCGCTAGAACGCGATACAGCCAAGATGATCATCTGCCGTTGCTTTCCGGCTGAAATGCAGGATGGCTGACTGGATGGCTGGATGGCTGGGTAGGTGTAGCCATAAAGTTCGCGCTTGCAGGCCAAAGTGAAAGAACGAGTTTGCAGCAATAACAATTACAAACACTTAAGCCAGAGAGCCAACTTTTTTTTTGTTTTTTGGGCGTGGTTGATTTGTCAGAAAGGCGTGCTGTGGGCCAAGACGTCCTGTTGTTTTAAATTTTTGGCTTAAAGCTGGAAAGAGAGTTCCGCCAAGCGGCAAAAGATATTCAGGCATAATGTAGATATATTTGGGGAAGCCATAACATTTAAATTCCAATAGAGTATCCCCACGGCAGTGCCATAATCCCTCCTTTCAGCTGGTTATGTCTTCGAAAGTGGCACAAACTAATGCAGTAGGCACGGCGCACACAATGCATCCACCATTTGATAGTCAATAAATTTGAACATTAGCCAGACACTTCGTTTCAACCTGCTGGCATTGTCAATGTCGCAACGTGTTAAAAATAAACGTACGTTTGTAAATTTCATCGCCCTAATCCAGCATATCATGATAAATTATGACTTAAATCAGCTTTTGTCACATTTTCAACTCATCGTCAAGTCGAAATGAACAGAGGAAAATTTGTCACAGGTTAAATAGTTTGAGGTGTTGGAAATTATCCGGTCTTCAGAAAAGGTGTGAGCCACAAACACAAGACAACGTATGGAAATGAAGCAGCTGCAATATGGTGAATTATAAACAAACGGTCTGGTTAACATGACACTGGTCAAGTTATCAGTTTAGTTTGCACATCTGAACATGAAGTGGTAAATGTTTTGCTAACTCAATTTGATTTCAAAGTTGTTCAAAGTTGATAAATAGTTAAGTTCGCCCGAAATAGTGACAATTAAAAAGCAGTAAAAATAACAGAACATTTTTGTAAAAAATAAACATTTCCAAAAATATATTTAACATTTTTGAAAATTATTGAATATTGGGAGATTGAAAAATACGTGAATTCCAAGTAAAGTAAAAAATCACTATAAAGCTAAATAAGTTTGCAAGACTTTTCTTATTTAAAATACACTTTTGTATGAAAAATCCCAAAATGTTTAATACATTTTTATATAGAAAATTGTATTTTTTAAAATAGAAAAAACAGCTGAAACCGATAACTTCCCCTTAAGCACTATTTTTTCCAGTGCTTCCGTTGCCCCATTCACAAAAAGCGCAGCGTCTTTTCTTAAGCTTACAAAATGATGCATTTTCCTATGCAACAGTCAGGCGGGCAACGACATAATTTAGACTTTTCGCCCTGGTAGGCACAATCCCTCCCCCCTCCGCCTTCCATTCCTCACCCATTTTTTCCGGAGTAAAAGCCAAAAGAAAATGCTTTCCCTCCGCCACTCCCGGATCGCATTGTCTGGTGAATTAAGTGCAAACATTAGCAGCAAACAAAGCCCAGTCGAGATGATGACGATGGAGGCGATGATGATGATGATGATGATTGTTGTGCCGGAGATGCTGATGAAGACGATGTCGGGCGGTGGTGCTGATAATACCCCATGGACTTTACACCTAGGCAAATGGAACGTGATGGAGCTTTTTTTTCTTTTCAACTCCGCTCGTGCAAATGATTATCAATCATTTTGGGATTAAAATTCCTTGTGGTGTTTTGTCACACATTTTGTGTTTCACCAGTAGAGTGAGATATACTTAGCACACGTATATATATATGTGTATAGATAGAAAGATAGATAGATGGTTGCATCGGGGGTACATCACATTGTGTCTCGGGTCGTCATCAATATAAACTGCGGCGGTATTTAGCATAAAAAAGTCTTTTACAAACGGCCCTCAAATGTTGCAGGTGTCTTGGCCACAAATCTCAGGCGAGTGCAAGCTGCAGATACAGATACGGATACAGACGCAGATGCAGATACATCTAAGAGATACACCTACGGGGTTAAAAGTGTTGCCTGACAATATTTCCTCGCTGCCCGATCTATTTGCCGTTGCTTTTGTTCGGTTTTTGTTTCAGTTTCAGTTTAAGTTTAAGTTGAAGTTTTCCCGTGTTTTTGTTTCGAACGATTCTCACGTTTGTTCCTCCTGACAAGTGGATTTAGCGGCATTGACGTATGGCTTTACAGATAGTTTCGACTTTTCTCCCTTCTGCCGCATGTGCCCCGAGTTGAGTGATGCTGCTAATGGCGGGTAATTAATATTGTAACGGGCCGCGCATTCTGAACCGGAGCAGATTTCGCCAGGTAAATGGTATTGTGACCCAGGGCAATCGGCGAACGTTGGCGTTTTGACTTAATCCAGCTCGTAAATTGAATGGAATATCATAAATTCGAACGATAAGTAAGCCCCTTCTAATACCCGAGCTGAGCTTGGAGCTCTGCACTGAACGATTTCATAAGCAATTATTGTTCAGATTTATGGAAGGCCCCGTTGGAGCCTGTCGCCGATTCGTGTCAAAGGCGTTGGCCTAAACCATTTTGTGCGGGCAATTAAAGCGGTCAATAAATACGAATTGAATTTCTATTTCTGGAGCGCGGGCTACTTAAACTGGGGGGGTAACATTAAAGCATTTCCGTAATAGTACGACCAGGGTAGCAGGACTTGGGAAGTGGTTTAAGGTAGGCAGGTAGGCTAATAAAAACCGTCATGATTTACAGTTCGCACTCTTTACGATGTCCCGGCGGTCTCTAGTCGGCGACTCTATCGGTTTCGGAATTATGTGGAATCTAACTAAGCGGGAAATATTTAAACATAATTCTACTTTTTTGTATTTTACTTCCAGCTACTCATCAACTCTTCTTGGGTTCGGTTCTGGCCGGGTTTTGTTTTATGTCTCTGGCTTTTATGGCCCGAGCGCATTTCCTTTACGAACGGTGGCAGAATGGTCATAAAAGAACACTGTTTCTTTTTCGAACTTGGCCCAAAACAACAAAGCAACTGGCATATACATATATCTGTGGAGAATTCTTGTGAGCCGTTTGATGGACCGACCGACCTGACGTAATTAAAATCATTTATTGGCATATTTGAAGCCTGATTCCTGCTCGGCCCACGTAATCCACATAAAAGCCAACGTTTTAGACCAACTCTGGCGCAATGCGCATAAAACATTGTCCGTCATGTAGCATTTTCACTTTAAAATTCACCACTTGATACACAGAGCGAGCATTTATCATTTTGCTGGGATCTGGCGATGCCTTTCAGAGCTTTTTCTCCACCGAGGCCTAAAGTGTCGACTCTTAGGGTTTCCAGCCCGTTTCGCATCTTTTGATTATTTCCAAGTGCCCCATCGTCTATGTCGTTGAAGTTGTCGTTGTCGTTGTCGTTCTCGTCGGGCTTTTATTTGTAAGGCAAACCTAAATATTGAGATACAAGATCTGCGGTCAGTGTCAACTGGAGCTATGTGTGCAGATGGAAGTTCCTTCGCCTCATTAGACGAGTGCTCGTAAAAGCGGGCACATCTCAGCCAGCTCGACAGTTCTCACGGATCCAGTGCAACTCCGGCCAGATGTCACCGATAGCTGGAATAATAGTTTCCTTGGACGTGCTCGTGCTAAGCTCTTTAGCTGATTACCCGGCTTTTGGATATTACCCTCAGGGTTTTGGTAAATTAACATTTGGGCCAAGTTCACCACTTTGACTTTGCGATACAAATAGATTTCTCAGTTGATTACTAAGATCCGTTTAATGATCTTTTCCTTAGACTCTTTAACTAAACATTGTTTCAATAAACAATATTATAAGAAATTATTCAACTAGTTTTTTTGCAATAATGTTTTCTCTTTTCTCACTGATATTTGGTAAAACTACAATTTATACATCTTTTGTCTGGGCACAAATAGATTTTAAATTGATTATCAAGATCAAAAAATGTTTTATTTAAAATATTACCAAATAAACAAATAAAATTGCTTAAAAGTTAATTTGATTTTTTCTTCTTTTCTGCTTTATGGATAGTATATTTTAGAGACTTACTATAATTTATTATTATATGAACTACAAACATAAATTACATAAAGTTTGGAACATTTTCAACCACTATGTTTAAAATATATAGAAACCACTAAAAATTAAAATATATCTTCACATATCTTACTATATATTTTCACATAATAATTAATCGCGACCAGGAAACTGATAGTTAAAACTAATGTTGTTCGATTTTCTAGTGATTTCTTGGCAATTTGAGCCCGCTGCAAGAATATTTATGAGCCAGAAATACTTATCCAGATCGGAGCTTGAGTCATCCAAGGGAAATAACAATTGCTCATTTGGGAGCTCAAAATGCACCGTTAGTGGGGTTCGTTATCCCCTTCTGAAAAGCGGTTCGGTTTAAGTTGGTTCGGGGTTGTCGTGGCTTTTATCAATTGTTCAATTGTCGGACTTCAAGCCAAAGTATGACAAAGTGGGCAACATTAACGCTTTGTATGCATTCAAAAGACATGTAGAAAACCCGAAAAAAATTATGACAATTTCATTCGAAGAACCACTTCGTCAATGTCAGACTGACGAGCCCCAAGATCTGTTACTCTCGCCCCAGTCGAACTCATTTTCTCGACTCTGGGTCTGCGTTTCTTACCTTTTACCTGCGGAGAAGCAAGTTCTTTAAGCGACTGTCGTGTTTTCTCGTTTCAAATGTAACAAAAAGCGCACAGCTGTCCGCCAAGTAACTAGAAAACCTGTGTAAACTTTGGGCTAAAGCCTAATTGGTTTACTCCTGCTTCCGAGAATTGTCCTAAAACGTAACTAACTTTTGTAGTTGCGGGTTACCCCTAAAACATGAGCAGAATTTACATGTTATGCAACATTACAGCGAAGTTAAAACCCAACCGATTGTGTGTGTGGTCCGAAAGGTCAAAAGGCTTGACACCGCTTTAGACCAGCAAATCAATATGTGGGCTTACAGAAAAAGGAAAGCACAATAGTTGGCCTAAGACGGCTTAGGGAAACACTTATGTACTTTGGCAAACTAAATGAAGCCAAAGAATTGAGGACAGTGGGTTTCGAGGCGTTGAGTTTGAGATATAAGAAAGTGTAAAGGTATTTTCCTAGGTCAAGTTTAAGTTAACTAACTAAACACAAAATATACTTATTCCTCTTTCTTTTCTAGAATGAGTTAATATAAGATACATTTAATAAAAAAATTTATGTTAACTGCCCCCTTGGGCCATAATTTCCCCAATTATTTACTAGACTTCCATTTAATTACAAATTCGCGTTTGCATAACTTCAGCCATTGAACCACAGTGATTCAAGTTGTCACTTTGTGTGTTCCTCGACCACTTTTCGGTAACAGCTCAGGCCAAAACTCTGGTCCACCTGGCTTAACCCACAACCGAAACCACAAACTGAATGCTGTTGGTGGGAGCGTGTGTGTTTGTGCGACTATCAAACTGTCAGAAATTATGACATTTGAAATTTCACGTAACCGAACAAGAAAGTTGGGGCTTTGCCCCTGCCTCAGCCCAAAATATCCGTGAAAAGCCAAAGCCAAGTGTTTCAAGTGTCAAATCGGGTTGTTGTTGATGCTTTTGCAGCAGCTTCCTCGAAATACTTGTACATACGAAATTTTCAATTACAGTTCGTGCCAAAATGCTAGAGATCAAATTTAGCGCCCGGCTTACATATCTGTCCGGTTGTCTATCAAAAATGTATCTGGAAAAAAACACACACTCACCGCGGCAACGTCAGCAGACAAACATATTTAAATTGTTGAACATGAATGGTGCGGGGGGAAGGGGGGTGCGAGGTTCGTATTGCAGCAAAATCAAAAAAACACGCGGCTTTTTGGGGCTCAGACACACGCGCCAAAAAATTTGTTTTCCGATTTTCGAGAGGCAAAGAAATCCGCGACACTGAATGAAACCCGCGATTGCTTGTTTTTGTCATCGCCCCACGGTGTCTACAATTGTTGAGCATGCAAAATGGGAATAAATAAGAAATTCGCTGGGATTCGAGGCTGGGAACATGAGACACGGGCAAAGCAAAGTAAAGCAAAGCAAAGCGGGCACAAAATACAATTTCCGAAAAGTCGATTCGGCGTCAAAACATTTTTGTTTTATTTTTGTCATTTAATTGAAATTTAATGATAAGGCACTTATTTATATGCAAAGCCAGCAATCAAAAAGTCAGGCATATGGATTTCGTTGAGCCGTTCGCGAATGACTCAACGAAAGTTTCAAAGAACTGCACACAATCGATGAGTAATGGCATCCAAAATCCAATTGTTCGAATTGAAATGAATATTTCGTGACACGCATGTCAGAAATATAACTTTTGGCTTACACTATTTGACAGGGCTGAAAGTGGCGAACAAAAGGATGTGCAACAAAGAAAAGATATTGCCCATAATAATAAACAATTTTAAGACATTAATCCGACATAAAATAAAAATCGTTGTTAAGGTTTAAATGAGGCAGTAAAAAGTAAGGCTGGTACTTTTGAGATCTTTCTTTTACTAACAAATAAATAAAATTATACTTTGAGAATAATGATTAAATAAATAATTTTATGTTCAAGATATGTATAACTGTGGGCTTAAACAAGTTATATAAAAGTGTTTTAATAAGTTTAATACGATTATTTACATTTAATTTAGTAATCATCTTCATGATCTTAATATTACCACAAATGGTAGCGGAACAACTAGTCGCATTGATCCACTTCCTCCCTCTGATTTGCTCACTTTTGAAATTTGATATTCCCCAATTTTTCACCTCAATGTGAAATTTAGCGCTTTTCGAGCAGCTTGTGCGTGCTTTTCCTAGCCAGGGGTTCTCATCGGCATTTTTGCACCTAGAACAGCCATTCAGCATTCGGCTGGGCCAAAAAAAGAAAGAAAAAGCTGTTAACTAGGCAGAAAGCGAGCACTTCACCGGCTTCCATTGGCAAAAGGCGATGGCCGGGGGAAGAAGCTGACAAAGCAATTTGCAGGCGAGAAAGGTGATTTTCAAATTGGTTCATTTTGCCCCCGGGTCTCAACGTAGCCTTATTGAAATCGAATTGAATTGAATTGAATGGAATGGAATTGATTTATTTGTTTGTTTGCCTGTTTGTTGGCTGGCGCGAAATTTGCATATAAGTGCGATATAATTGATTAGAAAGTGTGCGTGTGAGAGCCATCCGATCGCCGGAGTTGGTGGCCCCACCACGCACTTTCGCTGGAAAGGCGAATGCGGGCAGTGCCAGAAACCGCTTTGAATGTGCATATTTTCCCAAGAATTTTCCTTTGGCCGGGCGGCAAGTCGCTATTAAAGGCCGATGCTGGGGAAAAACTTGAAGTGAAATAAAAAGCGGACGGGCCAAGAAGCACAGCTGTCAGGCCGGGCGGGCACTCGAAATAATTTTCGTGGAAATGTAGCAAACAAAAAGAAAAAACGCCGAGCAGAACAAGACTTTTCACCATTTCATCCCATCATCTCGCACCACGCAAAGTTCTGTTCTTTTGTTTGAAGGCCGGGAAAAGTGTGGGGAAAAGGGGAAAAATTGTTTGGCCGCCGCGGAGTAGGCCAGTTTTCGACACTTGTCCAAGTGTGAACGGCCTGTCCGGATGATCGGGGGCTCAGGGGACTCAGGGGGGGAGGGGGGTGGTCTCTTCTGACAGCCAGTCTGTCTGGGCCGGCCAACAATTTGTTTTTCCCCCACTTACACTTTAACCTTTTCTCTATTTCTCCATTTCTCCATTTCCATTCCGAGTCTGGGCGGCATAATTTCGGCAACTGTGTAAAGTGGAAAGCGACTTGTCACTTGCCTTTCTTATGAAATACGTCAGCGCGAGGAGGAAAAACTCAGCCCCAATGAGCGTAGATGGAGGCTGGAAAAAACTTCAAGTGGTTTGTCAGCAACATTTCAAACAAAGCGTCGGCGATGCAGCAGCAACACCAGCAACATCGGCACACCAGCAACACCAACTGGAACAGCAACAGAAATAACAGTCCTCTACGGTGACAGCATCAAGATGATACACTGAAAAATAAATGGTACTTTAAGGTCTTACTAGAAAAATGCAATAAATTGTGACTCATTTTAGGTACTTCTTAAACTAACATAACTATTTTTTTTAACTATAGCTAATTTAAGTTGTTTCATTTTATATTTCAAAATTTATTTGAATATTTATTTATACTTATATTGA
>JAYMZC010000176.1:1353856-1541244 GCA_036346975.1 Drosophila prolongata | reverse complement strand
AGAATCTAGCGAGACGCACGAGAAAAATATTGAAAACATCGAAAACAGGGCTCGGCAAACAATTTGTGGTTATCTCCGCTGGAACAGGTAGGATGGGCTGCAGATGCGATTAAGATCTGTAATGAAGAACGAGGAATACTTCTCTATGTCATCTTTTCGTTGCTCGACGTGGTTAGACTCGGGAAATCAGTTCGTCTGCCCATCCAGCTCTTTGTTCAATCTTCTGGGATCTTCTGGGATCTGAGCTAGCTTGAAGCGTGGAAAATATCAATTTACGCGAACTGAGACAGCTCTAAGTGCTCCACGATTGTCATCGGTTTAAGTGTTTTGGCCAGAAAGCAAATCGGCATCGCAACGAGCGGATCTCTTTGTGAAGATCATCGGCTGCCAGCTGCCGACATGATTCGCAAATGCCGAAGATCACTAATTGCACACACGGTTTGACAAAGAACCAAGTACTTTGCAAGGAGAAAAATAAGATCACTTCATGCTCTTTTGATGTCTCCAATGTGAATCATTGATTTAAACTTGATTTTAAAGAAAAAACTTATTAATTTTTTCCTTAAATAGGGAATTCTTAAGAGGATTTTATGGGGAAAGATTAAATAAAAAAATAAATAATTTAGCTGTTACTTTTGACTATTTAAATAATAATGATACAACAATTATAAAGAAAATATATTTCTCCTGATTTTCTTAAGGATATCAACTGTTAATTATTTGAATTAATATTTTTATCACGTTATGTTTTGTACCAAAATGATTTATTTACAAAACTTAATCTTCAACAACATGTAATGCGATAATTTGGTGTATTTCCCTTCCAATCTCATAGAGCCTAAGGAGCTTCACTTACGCGTTGGCATCTCAGGCCTCATAAACGATTATTACACTCTATAACAAGACTTTAATTGCCCCCGGCGCCGTATCACAGCCAGCTGAGAACCGGCAACCCAAGGTGTTGGTCAAGGATATCCCTCATCATTATCATCATCTTCCACGGCGCCGGCAACCGGCTGAACCTTTTTAATTAACCAAAAAGCGAACCTATAATTTAGGTGAACACTTTTGGCAACCCGACCAGCGGAGGCAGTTAAAAGTTGCTGCCGCTCGATTCGAGGTGCCAGATCCTGCTGCGTTTGTTTCTCGGCAGGCCGCCTGCCCCTGGATCTCCAGTTCACGCCTAGAATAGTGGTAATAGTGGTAGAGGAGATCAGACGCCTTTTGGGCCAACTCACGCAGCGTTAAATGACGCCAATCAACCACTGTAACTGCACCTGCAGCATGAAACTCGAAAGGGAACTGGGTTCCATTCTGAATCCCATTTCCATTTCCATGCCCAATCCCATTCCCACTCCTCGGCTGGTGTTAGAAAATTGTTTCCAAATCATATGTTGTGCGCAGGTTGTCTAATTTTTATTTACGACTTCCCGTTGCGACTTGTATCCCCGGGCAGATTGCAGCTCCTGCCACTGACTTGCGATTCTGCGTGCGTTGCAGGTGTAAAATTTTGGCACCTCTTCTGCAAAACCGCTGCTGCGAATGATGCTGCTGCATCCCAGAGGTGTGACCATAAACATTAATCAGGCTGCTCGGCCGGCAACTCACTGGGTTAGTTGGCACAACTGGCAAACGAACCAGACAAAGGCGCGATACTTGCACTAAGATAGGGAGAAAGTGGGTAACCGGGCTCGAATAACTCGAAAAGAGGTTACTGGGCACCTCTCAGTGTTTTATCATTAATTGTCTTATTTATGGCCGTTCAATTCGTGGCTTTTAAAGAGCCCTAATCAATCCTGGCTTTATCGTGATTATGAATCTAATATGAGTCATTTCTCATCATTAGAACTGCAGTTACAAGTAGGGGGAATTTTTTGTGATCGAATTTGCAGAAATTCAATGGGATATCTTGCTACTGATATGAATTAAGCTACTGCTTTACATTCGATTTTACTCTTAAATTAGTAATTATTAATACAATAAATTCTTTATCAAAGACAAACAAAAAGTGTATTTGTTTCTCACGATCAAAGTTGCAGAAATTAATGAAATTTTGCTACTTTATATAATGAACCAGTTTACATTCTGTTGTTCTCTTGATTTATAATTACAAAATTGTGCTTATATTACAAAATGAGATACAAAACAAAGTAAAGCAGACCTATATTATGTAATTTTAAAAACCGTCTTAATCATTACTCATAACTCAAAATCTTTCTTTCTTTTCTTGCAATATACAAAGCGAAGGAGTTATTTCTTGGAATCATATTGTCATTATAAGATCAATAATGACGAGTGAACATAATATTTTCGGCTCATGAGAACGCTTACCTTCATATGAATGACTCCAGGCAAGAAACCCAAGCTCTGGGCAATTAGGAACCCACTTTGATCTCCTGTACAGCTAATGCCATTAGGCTGATAAGTCAAAGACAGATTGGAGCGCAGTTTGAGTTTCGCAGTTCGCACCCAAGAGCAGAAAAAGACAGAAAACCGAGGGACCAGACCGAAAAGCGGGGGTCTGTCACTGCCATCAAGTGCCTTGTTAACAACCAAATGATTAATGGACGTGCCCGACTATCAACTTCACACTTGCTGAAAAATAATTCCGGACTGCATTTCGCTGACTTTGAGTGACTGAGTGTCGGACCGTCGACGGTTGGCCAGACTCACATAATTAGCGGGCCGGGAATTGGAGTTTCGGCATTCTGCATTCTACATTCGGGGCTTTAGTGCCGTTTGCCATTTTGCATGATGCCCTGCGCACATTTTGACACCTTGAGTGCAAGGTGTTGACGATAATCATCGGTAATTGCTCCGACATCGAAGGCTCGAAAGCTCTCCATTCGAAGGGGGACAGGAACTGGGACTGGGACTTGGACTGGCTAAGTAGGCGCCTAATTATTTTGACACCTGCTGGCCGGTATTACAGGGTATGTGGAGCAAGCTCACACCTCGATCAAGGTCAACAGATTTTTGGCGCTGAACTGCTGAGTTTGTGAACGAGTGAACCAAGTGGAACGGAGGCAGCTGCTTCCTCTGGAGAGGGCTATCAGCGATCGATTATCAAGTCGCCTCATAGGCCCATCTCGATAAGGCCGTGTCATTGTTTGGCTTTGTAAACGAGCCAGGAAACAAGTCCTGGGCCTAGACTCTAACCCCAGCATGTGTGTGTTTGTGTGTTTGTGCCCATTGTCAACGCCTCTCGCATTTTAACAACGCAATTTGGGCTTCCACATGTGCGTCGGAGAAACCCAACCTGATGCTATCTAGATCCAGCATACACACCGCGATCCCAGGCTGGCGATAGTATATGTATATAGCACAGGGATCGGATCTGTTGCTCTCCATACACGCAAGCAATACCGCCTCATCCTTTTCCACATCCTCTTCCCTTTAATTCTCCTCGTTTTACAACATGTGCAGATTTCGTTGTAGGTGTCAGCCTCCTGAGGATTTCTACCTCCGATGGCTATCTGCGTGTACTAGCTAGGACTTATCACACATGGTGGGTAAGCTGTCCCGAGTCTCCTATTTGAGGTTAGCCCTGCTGGCCACACACTCCTCGATAGGCAAATGTGGGATCTCGAGATTTTAATGGAAGAGATTGAGGCTGAGCGGCCAGCAAATGTTGCGGTTTGTGGCACAGATGGTTTGCGAGGAATCAGATGTTGAAGATCTGGGCTTGTGGTTTAGATCTCAAGGAAATGATCGAGGGTTATTCAATGCGTACTAAAGGGAATAGTGGTATTAGTCTTTCGAAACTCACAGGTGTTCTTTAATATATCTTATAAAACATATTGAATAAATTTATGCCGTCAGAAATGTGCCCATAACTGCGTGGAAAACTTTTGACCGAATTATAGTACGTTATGCAGGGTAAAAAAAAACCAAAACAACGCATATTAAGAGAATCAAACCACAATAATTAGAGGTATGCCACTTTAAAATCGGATGTCTTTAGAAAAAGTTATGGATTTAAAAGTGCCGGGTTTTGATCACTTCTTTGCAAAGCCATTTTCGAAAATTTGGAAAATAGTGAAAATCGACCCCCAAAATACAAATCAATCTGAATACACATATTTTTAGAAAATTAGACCACAATCATTTAGAAGTAAGCCACTTTGAAATCGGATGTCTGTAAGAAAGTTATGGGCTTGGAAATGCACCTTTTAGGTCACTTTGTTGCAAAGACATTTTTTTAAATTAGGAAAGGGGTTGAAAAAGATGAAAAATCGACCCAAAATAAAAACTATCAGTTAGATGTATGCCACTTCAAAATCGGATGTCTGTAAGAAAAGTTATGGGTTTTAAAAACTGCAGGTTTTTGGTTCAATTTCTGCAAAGCCATTGTTAAAAATTTGGAAAGGGGTAACATCATAAAAATGACCAAAAATCGACCCAAAAATATTTACCAAGATTTAGATACACATTTTTGGAGAATTAATTAATTAATTATGGGCTTGAAGTGCAGGTTTTTGGTCTCCTTTTTATGATATAGAAGACCCATTCGTCCCGTTACAACTTATATATTATCTACAGAAATAGCTTCATAAGTGAAGTAGTAATTTGCATAGAAATGAAAAGACGGACTTGATAAAAATATACAACTTATAATTATAATTCCTACTCCCAAGATCTTCTTAACAGATTCCCCATTAAGCGTGCTCCCCCCTCCGCGTTCCCATTTTGGCCTTCCGGTTGCTGATCTTCGCAGGCCGCCATCTGCAAAGCGGGGCTGTCACTTCGCCACTGACAGCTGTTCGGAGCAGGAACATGGCCGAAAGGGAGGGGGCGGGAGTACTTAACGGCACACGGCCCCAAAAGTGACAGCCGGTTGGCTCATCATTAAACTGTTGACACTATTAGCGAGGGGCGGAGTGGGTCGCTGTTGTTCTCTTGTTGGGCCAACAGCCGACATTTAGTTCATCATCATCGGCGGGGCATTAAAATAATTTGAAAACATTTTCAAAACTATTTCGTAGCTCTCTTTCCCGCTTTCGGTTCATTCGTTTTTAAAATAGCCGCCGACCGAGTTAATATTTCTTTTCTTGCGGCTTTCGGTCTTTGTGGTCGAATTTTATTTCATTTTTTGATAGCCACACATTTTAAAATCCACGCCGCAGAGCAGAAGACAATTCAATTAGCTGGCCTGTCAAACTCTCGCTGTATGGCTGTCCATCACCCAGCCCCCTTTCCCCCTCCCCCTACCACCGAAATTCCACCCATTTCTCCCAACTTGCGCATTTGCGGTTCTTTTGCATTACTTTCCACTCGCCGCGGTAATGAAGCAATTAATTATCGCATGTCTACCCCATCGCACTAAGCCATGCCCATCCCCATCCCCTCCAAAAACCAGGCGGAATTCCTTAGAAGAGGCCAAATGTTAATGCGGCTCCATGTGGGTGAAGAAGTGCTCCGTTTCAAGTGTCCAACTCTTTGACACTTTGCGGTTGAAACTTTAAGTGCAGCGCCGCTTTTTCACTTTGATTTTTGCGCTTCGCAAAACTGAAATGAGCTAAACTTGCACAAAGTTTAAAATCAAAGGGGAACGCGAAAATTAATTTCTTTGTTTCGAAAATGGTAACCAGTAAGTATTACTGTAGAAGCTAGGCAAAATGCATTTTTATAAATTTTAATTTGACAATTTAGTTTAGTAAATGTTATTATATGCAAATATCCTATGCTGAAATATATACACTAACATTATTTAAAAACTGTTTTGGCTTTTACTTTAACTATTAAGTTAAACTAGTTATTGGTAATCCAAAAATGTCATAAAATAATTTTTTTTATCATATAGGGCAATATATACGATTTTCTGGTTATTTTAAATAGTTTTTCATTAAATACAAGTATATATAAAATTCAATTAAAATCTCTAAAATGTGAAAATGCTCAAATCATTTAAACAAATTTTTTAAAATATTTCCACATCCAAAGTAAACTTTAACCCACATCGAATTTTAAGCGCTGCATCGTGCAGCCGCCACAATTTTCACATTTTCACGCTGGAACCGAATCCGATACCAAAATTCAGCCTTGGCCCGATGGCCAGAGATCGGCTGCACTTAAAACAAAGTGCACGCATTTGGCCCGGCAACAGACAACGGACAATTAGCGGGCAGGCGAGAATTGGGAGGACACACAAGGGCCGACAGAAACGTTGTTTGTTCGACGATTGAACTGCCGCTAAATTTTAGTGTAACTATATTTCTGTGTTACCTTTTGTGCATTTGCCGCGCGCACCGAAAGGCAAACAAACCCAGCCGAAGGGTCCCACTCTTTCTTTGACCAGTTCATCACTTTCTCACACTGATGTTGGGAGTGATGAGGTGACGAGGATGGGTGTTTGGCTCAGCCATTGTGTGAGTCAGTGGGCTAGACTTACTAAACGCGGACTCACCGGGCGGTTCAATGCAATTGCTGCCAATTAGAATTAATGTGTTTTTTATGAAACCGGGCGAAAACAAGAGCTCAAATTTCCAGACATCGTCATTTCAGCACCCACCCTCAGCTTTTCGACTTTACCCCGACTTCGCGACAACAATTTCCGTGCTCTAAATCATCATCTTATTGACGTCGTCGGGCATCCAGCAGTGCGGTATTGCGTGGCTCGGACCCGGGGGACTGGATCAAGTCAAATTGCCAATTTGTGAGTTGCGGCCAGCCAGTCGGCCCCACTATCCTCCAATGTCTGCCCCCAGTCGATAATTGTGCGCTGCGGAGGTGCAACAGCCGGATAGCACAGATAGCCACGCACAATGGGCTGCAAATTGGAGGTACCTCCTTTCTCAAAAGATTTTTTTCAAAAATTGCCATGAAAGGATTTTCTGATTTTTCAGCCACTTGATGAAAACAAATTCGGGTGAAACTAGCCAAAAGGACATATTCGGTTCAGTTATGACTCTTAAAATGTGTTCCTTTTCGGAAAAAACTCTGAAAAATATTTTATTTAATAGATAGATGTGATATACTCGTATATTTATTTTAAGTGGTCTCTTTAAATGAAAACTATATACTTTTTTATCCAAAAGGATAAAGAAATTGTTAAGGTTTTTCCAATTATATAATTATAAGTCTAACAATATATTTATTGCCTTAATTCATGAAATACAAGAACTAGTCTACTCAAAAAATATCTTAATTTACTGAGATTTAGTTTAGAACCTCAAAAATGATTAAAGTGTAGTATTTTTAGTAATCTGCTTTCTAATTTTAAAAGGTGACTACTTATATCCCTAGCCCACTGTCTTTGTGTAGGCAGCTTCCTGAGTCCGCTGGAGGAACTTGAGTGTCTCTGGGGGCTTTTCGCCCTTTTGCCTTCGCTGCAGCCAGTTGACATTTTCAATTGGAAGCTAACGTTCCAGGGGGTGGTGAAAATTGTCAGCTCGTTAGGGGCTTACAGCTTGTTGTGGTGGCCGTTGTAAAGCAACAGGGCGTAATTATGACCTCTGCCCCCTGCCGTCGCCGTTTGCATCTATTGAATTTAATTAATTTAATTATGAGCTAGTTGCACGAAAGGGACACAATGTCAATGACCATTGCAAATGCATCGAAAATGGGAATGGTTGAGTGGGTGGTGGGTGGTGGATGGGTGGATGGGTTGGATGCCTGGTTGGGTGGCACTGGAATGGAACGGCGATTTCGTGTGGCCAGGCCAGGCCGACCTGCCTGTCTTTTGTTTTGTATTCCCGCAAATGGGTCAAACCCCAAAAACAATCAAGCCAGCGATTCAGCGGGATATGGCTGGCAATGAGCTGGGGCACTAATTAAGTGGGCGTGGATTGTGGGTGGGTGGGCGTGGCCATGGGGTTTTCATTACGCCCTGGCTTGCACACAAAGTTTTTGCAAGGCTTCGGAGCGGCCAGCATGACAGGCTTTTGATTGAACGGCGCACCATGGCAGTCGCTGGCACATCAAGTATACGCCGCATAGGCCGCATCTCAAGCGCTGTAATTAAACCGTAAAGGCGATTCGATGGCGTCGAATCGAACTCCAGCAAATCCGGTAACGAAACAGTCCTGAAAATCGAAGCGAGTACAATGGCCAGGATGTCTATTGTAATGCTAAAAGCTCGGCATGCTGATTGATAGATAGTTGATGCAGTGGGGTCGAGGGAACCAACCCAGCACGTAAATGGGACACCCGGAGGAGCAGTCAAATGGATGAGCAGTCAGCGGACAGCCACGCACACATATGTCACTCAACAAAGGAGCCCCGCCCCAACGCCCCCCCGTTGTTGTTGTTTCTATGGCTCGGACTCAGATTGTTTATCATCAACAGGGAGCGATAAAAGTGTCCTGGCCTTATTGTGCATCATTTATTTTTGGCCCCGCTCGTACCTTTTATTGCTGCTTTCGTTTGTGGCCAGATTCACAGAGCTTGTCAACACGAAATGGACATGTATCAATTAATCTTACGCATTGTGGGAGAACCTAAACTTATCCTTATCCGTATCAAAATTCAATGTGCATACAGCCACACGCTCGCCGGGGCAATTTGCTTGATGGCGCTGGCTGCGAGATGCCCGGCCATTAGAGGTCATGAACATAAATTAGGCAGCTCGGGAGGGACTTGGAAATTCCAGAGACACCTTGCACTTCAAAAAAAAAAAAAAAAAAGTAAAAATAATTATTTAGTGCGGGTACGGCCGTCACTCGTCGTGCGATAACTCATCAAAGTTTAATGCCCCAAAAATATCAAAGACACAATGCCAGAGGCTCTAGCTCTTTGTCAACGTCCTTGGGTGCGTGTCTCTCCCTTTTTTTTTTTGTTCGCTATTTGGCCTGGCTTTGAGCCCGGCCAAGAACCGTTGACACGTACTCGGTTAAAAGGAAAATGTAACTTGGCGCAAATGACGAGCATATTGATTAGGTTTGCGCTGCGTGCTCGCCTTTGATACGCATGTAAACACACACAGATGGCTGATAACATGCTTTTAGCTCTCCAAACACTCTCGGGCACCCATTCGATTCCATGAACATGAAGCGCTTCTGTCAAGCTGTTCCAAGTGGTTGACACACCATAGAACGTGGTCTTGGCCAGGGTAAGGTTTTTGGTTAGGAGTGAGCCCAGGGTGGCGAAAAGAAACCTCCGGCAGATGCAATTGCCGACAGTTGTGGTTATGAGCGGAATGGCTAAGCATGCCGAATGCACCTGTTGGCCCAGCTGCCAATAAATGCAGCTTTCAGTGGCTGAATTCTGGGAAATTGAAAGTAAAATCGATTGACAGCCCCAAATGGGGTTGCTGCCTATCCACAAAGTATGCTAGGATATTAGGTTGAATCTCACAGGTTTTTAAGCCAGACCAGTACACTTAAAAATGCCATTTAACCGGGATTCTGGACATCAATTTTCTTAAAGCGTTTTTCAGTCCAACAGAGCCAAAATACGAGGCACAGTCTAGAAAATAAACTATCATATAACTTTTTTTATACGGGCTTACATTAAGATTTTTTGCTAAAACAGTCAATAAATGAATTTGTTTAGATTTGAGTGTCAATCGATTTTAAATTTTATAACGAAGTTAACGAGGCCATTATTTTCCGGAGTTTTGATAAAAAATAACGAAAATCGGCTCGATTTTTTCGGGGCTTAAGTTATCCTACCAAATAATTTGTATATTTATAAGTATTGTTTTACCAGTAATTTATTATCATTCTTACCCTTATACTTATTTCCCCTTTAATTTCACAAAGCTTCTTTTAATTATGTAAGTAAATGTATTTTACAAGTCACACAACTCCGTGCGAACATATCACCACACATCGCAGAATGGCATTTAATTCCTTCACCTGTCCAATCGCCGGATCTGAGACTGACTCCACCTGCTCCTGAGTGACACATCCTGAACACGCACACACATCTCTTAACCCCTCTCTGCATGCGATACCATATTTTTGTGTAATAAATCCATCAAATATTTCACATGCTTATCATAAAATAATACGTCATTCTCATAATCATTGTGTAAGCTATTATTTCGGGGGAACCCTCGAACGCATACCCTTTTCACTTGGTCTGCAGCAGGTTTCAGTTTCCACATAATTTGATTTTTATCACAACCGAACAATTATTTCATTTTCAGACACTGCATTTTCCGCGTATCATTATAGATAATTTCTTCATTAGAACGGAGAACATTCGGCGGAGAATGGAGAAGTGGAAGGCAGACTTCAGTAACTTGTCAGAATTGTGACAAGTTGTTATCGAAATTCAGGCGATCTCTGGACCCAAATGCAGACGAATATGGAATTATAAAGGGTGGGGTAGATTTACCCTGTTTGATGACAGTTTTCCCTGGAAATCCATCAGCGTGGAAGTGTGAAGTGCGGGTTCGGGCTTCAGGCTTTGCCGGATTTTAATTGCAAAGTTAGAAACAACACGCGGCTTAGAGGCAACTTTTCAGTCAATGCGATTAGCAGAGAGATGGGACACCGAAAATTCCGGCAAACTTTTTAGCCAGCCAAGAGCATTAAAATTTGGATTTATTTGTCCGGTGGACAATGGCGAACCTGTTCTAATCTGATGCAGCTCGGTTGCACTTGAGGGGATTTGCCGGCGCAGTCGCAGTCGCAGACAAAAGCCCATTAAGGGATAAGCGATGGTCGGTCCAGCTGCCTAGCAATCGCAATCCCATCCTAGTCGCGGTTTCTGTTTGTCCAGACCGCAAAAACTAGTCCCGGATCAGGACGAGAGTGCGATGGTGTATTGTAATGCCATTAGGTCTTAGCGTGACGGACACTTTTGCGTGGGCCGCGATTATCGATCAAAGCCGCAAACTCTGCCAACAGGTAGAACCCGTGCCCATGTCCATGTCCATCTCCAGGTAAGACCTGTCAAAATGCATTTTTAATGCCTTTCTTTCTGGGCTTATATATATTTTGACAAGTGCGTGTTCGTACCTACACATTTACCCGCGATGATGATGATGATGAAGAGATTTTCACAAGTTCCAAGAGGTCATATAACAATTAGCTTGTGTAAACTTACCGAATGGCCATCCCTCGATACCGAATCCAAACCTCAATTAGCGTGTTCTATCCAGCAGATAGAGATTCTTGTTCTTTTGTTGCCGCACGACAATTTCATAATTTCCAACGCTCGACTTGCAGATGCGTTCCAATCTCTTTTCGGGGCATTTGTTCGTTTAATTTGTTAATTATTTTCCCTTCCCTCGCTGCGCCATCAAAGTGTAACTAATGTCGTTCATTTGTGGTTTTTGGCTTTGGCTGTCTGGAATTCCCCCCAAAATCGCGTGGGTCACTACCAGCTGGCGGCAAACATCCATCTCCAGCTCCCAGCACCTGCCACTCCTCCCCCGCCTCCATCTGTAATTGCCGCCTCTTGTGGCATGTAATAATTTAATTGTGCTAATCAAAATTTCGTTATATTTTCGTGGCACTTGATTGCAGCATTTAGTAGACACTGACTGTCTGAACAGAGAAAAAACCAAACTGACAGCTAGAATTATTACTAGATCGTATCGGTGGCGTTTTAAGTTCATAATCAAGGGCATTTTAGAGGGTTTATCTGTTCTTTTGTTGAAATCAATCTTAGGGCGTCTATTGTACAAGCTTCAACTTAATTACAATTAGTAAAGTTAAGTTTTATAATGGAAGAAAAAGGGTTATAAAATCAAAAGAATAACAAAGAATGAAGAATAATATAAAGCAAACAAATTTTTAAAATTTATAAGATTTTAAAACCATGTGCAATATTTGGAAATAAGTCTTGGAATTGTTATCAAAATAATATAAGTGATAACAATAAAAATGTCATAAATTTCTGTTTAATATCTCAAAGATCTCTTTAATGAATAAATTGAAAATCAAATTAAAATGACTAATTTAGATTTAATTCTCCCTGTTTATCCTTAAATGTAAAAATGCATTTAACATACCGAATACCGAAAATACCGAAATACCTCTTATATTGCACAAATTAAGTTTAGTCACATTCTACGGCGAGGTCTTAATCGGAAGACACTCTAAGGTATAATTACGGCGAACCAGAGCACGTGATTAGGACCCACGAACGGGCCAGAAATGAAAACCGACCAATTCAACCGCACACACAAGCCACAAAAGAGAAAAGAATCTCGGTGAATTCCCAGGAAAGCTGGAAACATAAACAAAAATCTCGCACAAACAAAGTGAAAGATAAAGTCATAAATAAAATCGGGCAGTGTGAGTGCGTTGTAGCCGCTGCCCGTTCCCCGTTCCCCTCTACCCACCAAACCCCTTGGGTTAACCCGGCCATATCCCTTGGCCAATTCATTGTGAAAGTGGGCCTCGACAACTGTGTAGTTGACACTCCAAATAGCATCACGCGCATCCTTTTTCCGAGTGAAATGGACCCGAAAGGGCTGGGCTTTAGAGCGCAGGAAACATTTGATTATTTTTACGGCTTCTCGGACAATTACAGGAAATAATTCGGCCAAGTGAGGGGTAAAAATTAAGAAGTGCCCACCCGATGGGTCTGCCTAGATAAGGCCCAAAGTGAAAAGATACACAGCAGCATTGGATGCGGAGATGGCCAGAGATTGCCGACTGGGTCACGTATATATATATATATATCTGTAAAAATATATATGGTGGACATCCAAGCGTGAATGTCACGTAGCCATTGGCAGGGTAAATAAATAAACCGACCGGGACACTGGACATTCACACGACAAGTCCGCGGGACCGGGACCCAAATATATATCAGCGATAATTTATGTGCGTGCTGACATGCGGGACCCTTGCCCCCAATCCCGATCTGCAACTTACCTGTACAGCGGTAGCTTGTACGCTTTGTTAACAATTTAATGGCATAAACATTATGATTTCTGTTATTTCAATTCGGAGCCCGAATCCGAGCCATCTTATCAGACTGCAGTCGCAGTCGGTGACTCTTTGGCCAACGTGAGTGCGATGCTGGCAGCCAGATAATAAACCTTGTGCAGCCTCCGATATATCGGGAAGTATTTATTCGAGTGCCACTGCCACTGCGACTCAGGGAATTATTATGCGTAACACGTTCGGTTTGTTGGCTTTTTCGTCGGTCGGTCGCCATAGTTGGCCCCCAGCAGGCGGTCAAAAATGTTAACAAGCGCAATTTGAACGCCTGGCGGCAGAACAGGGATCCGGATACCGGTTAAGAACCCACCAGCCCCCCCTTTTCGCTCAGTGCATGTGTGTGCAATTGATTTTTGATGGCCGATAAATATAGTTATGAATACTTAACTCGCCGGGCAGCCTGGCGATGGACAATGCTTTTTGCCGGGCACCGCTAGAAATGTTTTTCGCCTGGGCCGCCACAATAACAATTACCGCACCGGCAGCAGTCGTTTATCTGATGAGTTTTTAATTAATTTTCACCCATTGACTTGCCAGCGGAGTGCCATCGATAAGGGGCGACTGGTGAAAAGTTCGGGTACTGGCTTTTTCGAGACAAGTCGAGACTTCACTCAGGAGTTATCAAAAATCTCGGAGCTCTTATTTTATCTGGCATCGAGAACTTTCAAGTAACTCTCTAAAATCACACTTCAATTATTTGAAGGTTCCCTATTGATTTTAAGCAATAAATAGTTTCAAATTGAATTTACACATCACAAGAAATAGATATAAACAAGTTTCAGATATAAAATATGTGTAGACTTTAGTTATTATTTGTGTAAGTAATAGCAAAGTGTTTTCAAATAACGAAATTATATTTGCTGATAAATATACTCTTAAATATTGTTAGGATCTGGTGTTCTTTCTAAAAAAATTGGTTTTGAGACTCTAAGTTTCTATTGTTATCTTAAAATAATTTATTATACTGAATTCATTTTTTTTAAGTAACAATGTATTTATTTTCTTTTTTAAACTGAGGATATCGTTATCTTCAAAGCTTTAATTTTATTCAGCTATGATATATATGTTAAAAGTTCAAATAAATACATTCTAAAATACAAATTCGCTGGAATTTTTGGTCTAATTTGATTTGAACCAAACGTTGCTAAGCATTTTTGTCTCTCAGTGTTTCTTAAACTTCCTGCCCTTTTTCAGTCACTCAGCCGGCCAAATTAGCCGCAATAAAAATGAGGCAGGAGAACGCAGGAAATGCGCCTCAGCGCAGCATTCAAGTCCAATTGCCGGGCCTCAAATGCAATTCGCGGCTGTCAGCGGGCCGAACATTAGACATCCGATGCCAAATGACTCCGGCCTGTCCGCTTGAGGTGTTAATTTGCCAGGCGAACTGTCAGCGCCAAAATTAAAGGCAACTGGCCGCCGCGGATTTGGTCGCGGATTCGGGCCTCCAGTTGCATTTGCAGTTGCATTTGCAGTTGCGCATGCGTAGAGGAGATCCTCTTGGCCGGCGAATAGACAACCGGTTTTCCAGTTTGTCATATTGCAGTGGAGATCGGCTAGCTGCGGGCTGTTGATGGCTTGACTGTTGGCTAATTATGTGACGGCTGCTTAGATTGAGACATAACAAGAGGTGGCAGGCGACGGACCTTTCACAATGCCAGGCCAATTTAATTACCACTCCAAGGCATTCGGGGCAATCCCCGAAGGCTGAGAGCCTGATTTCGGATTCCTTTGTTATGACCGGCTCGTCTAGGGCAGCGGCAATAAAAGTGTCAGAAGTAACACTGTGTTATATAAGACATCGACATCGAGGGGTCCCGAAATCCCCCAGCTATTAACCGCCATAAAGGCCAATACTCCTGCGGGATTAGTCGGTGCTGGCCGGCCATAAACGCTCCAGAAGATCTAGCTCTGAACTGGGGGACATCATCTCGGGCTTGAACAAAAGTGTTGTGTATAAATAAATAAAATTTCATCAATGCATCGACTGCGTCAATAACTTAAAGGATTACGCCCCATCCGAATGTCTGGGCTTAAATCATAAAAGATCTCCATCTCCATCTCCCTTCTGTCGATCTCAACTCCCGCCACAATGCCATTTGACTTGCCCACAAAGCAAATCACACAATTTAATGGGCGACTCGGAGTCGGACTCAGTTGAAATTGGGACTGAGTATGGGATTGGGATCGGAGCTGTTTTTCTTTGCATTTCCGTTGGCGTTTTAAGTCGAATTTATTTGGGCACTCAAAGGCCATAAAATATTTGTGGCCCAGGCTCGTTGTGAACTGCAGCTGTCATAATTTAAATTCATTAAAATCAAAGAGAATTTCCAAGTTATTTCGGCCGTTCCACAAACTGTCACAGAAACTTTTTATGTATCCCATGGGGTAATTGCTTCCATGAAGCACTAAACCAATTAAAATGCTACTCCAGTAGTTGGTCAGACTTCACACAAAGCGTGATTCCAGATTCCCGGAATAGTGATAGCGATAGAGATAGATTTAGATAAGGTTCTCAAACCTCCGATTATAGAGCAACTCCATCTCGCCCAGGTAGAGTCATGAATGAAGCAATTTGCTGCGTCGCAACTACGTGAGTTTGATATGATTTTCACCCCGATTACTTTCCATTCAATCCAATCTCGACTTCGGCATCACACGTCGCAGTGCTCGAAAAAACGCACGGAAAATTAGTAGCAATTGGTTTAGTTCAGATGCGTTGGAAATTGAGATTTATTAGGCATATGCCACAGATCAGTTAGAACGATTAGAGCTCGGGTTCGACTACGTGTCCGGCATTGAAAGTAGCCGTTTTTTCTCTCCAACTGAATACGATATTCAGGGAAGCTTCCCAAGATGCTCTGGAGAGTTTTATGAATGGAGGAATTAAAATTTTATTTTAATCATTACCAAATTATTTCTGGGTAATAAATATTTTTCGGAATGGCTGCTTTATAAATAACTAAGCAATTTGAAAGGCTCTGAGATATCAATAAATTGCATTTGATTTGGGAGAGGCTGGCATCAAATGTTTATTGCGTACTTTTCTTGAATTAAAAGCCACATTCAGGTCAATGCGGGTTACCTTTTACTTACCGTATTTCTGTGTCCCTCAAGCAATTTTATCTAATGGCATTTTTTAAGTAACCAGACCGTGTCGTAAATTTTTATAACTTAAAAAAAGAAGATATGTATGGTCAATTTTTTGTAATCACTTCTTGGGAACATATGCTATCGATTAAACTCAAGTAAGCCAGTTTAATGGACAAGATATAAGTTACTTGGAGTCGAAAAAATCAAAAATCTGGCTCCAATCCATTGCATCAATTTAAAAATATTTTTCGTACTTTATTATTCAATCGAGACGTTTGAAATCTGTGTTGAATTTTTATGAACAAACTTAATACACTGGCTTACAATGATGCACAAAATTTCGCATACATTTAAGCTGTGGCTCGTTAAGAAATAAGCTCTAGCTTAGCCCAAAAATGTCATCTTAAATCCGTAATTAAAAATGTTTATTTTTAAGAGATGTTCTGAAAATTGTATAATGCTGCTTGGGGCACAGCCTTACAAGGTTATCCTCCAGCTTTCCCATATAAATCCCCTTTGTCCACAGAAGCGATGCCTGCCCACGGAAAATATTAATATGCAAACGCAATAATAAAACCGCAAATGGAAAATGGCAAACGGCAGCGGATTGTCGTTCTCGCTGGCTTGCAAGTGAACTTAATTTACAATCGCGCTGAGAGTCATTCATTTGGGGCAAACACCTGCAAGTCGCACGTTGCAAGTCGCAAGTTGCAAGTGGCAACCTCCTACCAGGCTTGTGGCCCAGTGCCTCCGTGTGTGGGGAGTGAATGCGAGCATATTGAAATGCATCGGGGATCGGGCGGCGGGCAGGCGTATATGATTTTTGATTTATGATCTGTCACAAAAATAGTTGCCCACCTTACAGCTCCCCCTCCCCTTCCGCTCCACTGTGCGGAATAAAATGCGTGCAAAGGAACTGCGAGAGAGGAACAGGAAGGCACTAAAAGATATTTACGATGCCCATGGTGCAACAGCGAAGTTATGCATAAAACTTTCTATAGAAGTCAGAACTTGTGCCGGGCATATCTTAACACGATCAAAGCCAGCCACAACAACAGAAGCAATCAATTTTCGTTGTTGTGATAGCCGCGGGTAGTCAGACAGTCCCCCCTCTTAACGCTTTTTATACCACCACTCCGATCCACTAAGCCTGGCCAAAAGGAGCTGCAGGCGAGGCGGCCGCTTAATAAATATGATAATGCAGCGCACACATGTACTAGCTCCGTCGGCCTGCTCCACTAATTAATGTAACAGCGACATGGGCAGTCGCTGTGCCTAGACCATCCTGGACCTGGTTCTAGTCCTGGTCCTGGTCCTGCTCCCCACCGCACTCCCCGCCGCACACCCCAATAATAATAAATAGTGTCAAGATTAATTGAATCGTTCGCACTTTTGAGCGGCCAGTTGCCAAACAAACCCAGGGACTCTGGGAACAGACAGCGCGGAGAATGGGTGACACATGCTGCGACAAATGATATATCGTCATTTTTAAACTTTGCAATTTATTATAAATTTATTTATGCCATCGCAACCTGTCCAGGGCCCCTCCCTCCGTCGGCTTGGTTTGGCTTGCTTTCGGTATGCATTTCAAACAGACATTTCCATGGCGATCAACCAGCCCCTGTTGGCAAGTTGTACACAGAAAAAAATTAATTTGATATTTAGAGATTTACATTTATGTGATCAATTTATGTTAGAAAGTAGTGTTGGCAGATGGACTGAAAATTGTAGTTAATTGCATAAGTAACATAAAGATGTAAGTGATGTAAGTCCCATACAAAATATAAATAAAAATATAAAATATATAGAAATATAAACACTATACCCTCTATATTGGCCCATAGAATTTTGGGTAACAAGAATATTTAAAGCCACATTGTAAAGATTCATCTTTTTACATCGATTACAAAAATATTTCCACGACTTTCTTAAGCTTCTTTCAAATTTTATTTAATACAAAAACCTTAAAATGATCAACTACAATAGTTTTTTTTTCAGTGCATGAAATTACAGCAACAAACTGTGGCAGCCGACACCTTGCAGCGCGGCCAGCGGCGTTTTATAGTTCATTAGTGTGGCTTTATAGTGGCATGATTTACGCACAAATGCGACCACAAAATAAAGCACTCAGAACTTGGGCCAACAAGTGCAAAAATGAGGGATATTTTTCGATTTAATTGCCCAACAGGAGAATCAGATTTCGCATACTCTTTTCAAGGGAAAACGATTTACTCATGATCAGTATTAAAAAAAATAATTGACCTACTTGAAGAGATGTTTTTATTGGCTGTTAATAATATAGTATAATGAAATAAATTGATTTTTTTTATTTTTATTAAGGCAACCTTAACTGAACATCTGACATTAATTTGGATTTGACATGCAGTCTTTCGTCACAACTTAAAGATTTGGATTGCACTGACTTATTCATTATATATGTAACATGTGCAAGACGAAGATGAGATGAGATTTATGGCCGACGGCAATAAAATGGCAAATGAAATATTAAAGTTGGTAATTAATCAAATGTCGGACTGTCCCGTTAAGCCTTAAATGCGCTTAAGTGTTACCAAAAGACTAAAAAAACCAGATGAGAAATCATAAAAGAAAGCTAAGAGACGTTTAAAACAAAGCTCCTTCCTTTATTTTTTTTTTTTATTACGAACGGGGCACTCAGCAGCGAATTTTTGAGTGAAATGGAAGTGCACGAAATCCGTAAGCCATCGGCATCGGCCCGCCAGTCCATCGATGTGAGTCAGTAGAATGTGAAAATAATCGCAAGCCTGCGCATAAATAATGGACTCAAGTGTCAAAGGGGCATATCATCAATTTGTTGAGTTCTTACCCCAAAACGAAATAAAAACGAAAACCAGTGCAGATCCCCCTCGGTACACATTTAAAAATAAAACTGCCATCGAGCGAGCGGAACGAAAGGGCAAACAATGCCCCATAGATGGAGAAGCTCTGGCTCCCGGCTCCCAGCTCCCATCTCCCGGCAGCATTTCCAGATTTTTCAAACAAATTTGCTGAGTGCTTAAGTGCTTCCGAAACAGAAACAAATCTGTGACATGTGTTTCTGTTTTCGGCGCGGTAAGCGGCGTGGAATGGTTTTGGATCCAAAGTGCCTGCAGGAGAAATGCAAAGAATGTCCCTGCCACACACCTTCCACCTTCCGCCGTCGTCGACATTGTTGCGCTTTAAAACCGATTTCAGTCGCGGTCCTTCTTTTAAGCGGATTTCCCCCAAACAAGTGAGCCAAAACAAAACGACTGGCCAAGACGGCCTGATTTATGTGAGCTGCTTAGGAAGTGCCATGATGCCATGATGCCCAGTTAACAGTGATTGTCTCCGTTGCCGGGCATATACTTTTCATATTTTCCACGTTGAGGAAAAGTTGCTTCGCCTTTTTCCACCTGGCCCATAGCCCATAGCCCACACCAATCTTCCAATCAGCGGGGAAAGGATCAGTGACTGCTGCAATAACAAAGGACAACTGAGAAAGGGGCTTACTGCCACAAATTGAGCAATACCCACTCTATATCCTTTGCCTATTAATGCAGCTATTTGGAAACTAATGAGAGCCGCACACAAAAAATCGAGAAAATAGAAAATAGAAAAGCCAAACTAACAACAAACAAATGGGACAGCAAAAAACAAATGGAGAGGCGGGCAAGCTGCACTCAGAAATCCGCTTACAGCGATGAGGATATATAGAGAACGCCATGGAAAATGGGATGAGGATGAGGACGAGAATGAGGATGAGTCGGAGGGCTATAGCTCCCAGCATTTGGCCAGAATGGAGCACGGAGAATGGAGAAAGAAGAACGGAGTGCAAATGAATGCGCATTTCAAATTAAGCCCTAATCCTTTTACAATTGATGCTGTGCAGCCAGCCATGTACCTGTGCTGGCCATATGTGTTTGAGCCAGTGTGGTGTGGTTACAGTTGGTACTGCGATCCTTGTTGTTCTGCTGCCAGGACTCCTGAGAACCGCTTGTTTTTGCTCTTTCGATTCCCTTTTTTTGAGCTGCAATATGTTTGTATTTGGCCGGGGTTTTAGCAGTTGGGTGTGAGGGCAATATGTTTTCGGGTTATTGTCCATGTCTGTTCGGAGTATGACCTACCGCATGAGGGTTCTTCTTTCTCTCCTCTGGATTAATGGGAGTTCCAAATAATACTCCAGAGCAGTGTGTTTATTTTTTTAAGAGTTTCGAGTTTGCTATGTCTAAGCTTCTGTTTTGAGAGATCTCAATTATCCACGGCACACTGCCATCACCACCCACGTCTTAAGATCCTAACCAAACTGATTAGTGTCTGCCTCGAGATGCACGAATATCCCTTGGATAAATATTCTAAGGCTAGACAAGATCCGCTAAAATATTAGGGCTTTGTTTTATTAAGGTGCAGATACTGCATGAGTGGAGAAAGTAATGTATATTATATATAATGGTAAAGCTATCAAGGTAAAGCTATAATATGTATAACTTAGTTCAATAATTTACGTTAAGTTTGTAGTAGAAAAATACATTATAATTATTACAAAATTACTAACGATATAAAAAAATCTTTTTCAATGTGTTTCGCAAAAAAAAAAAATAAAATAATGACTTTCGCTTTTATTCTCTAAACAAATGCCTTTGGAAAATTTAAAAAAATTGTGTAATAAGGCTTGCATTAAACATATAAGATATCAGTATTTATAAAAATATCTGTATCTAAAAAAGTTACTCTTGATGCCATTTTTTAAAACTCATACATATAGTGATTCCTAATGAAATACATTTATATGTTCAAAAGAGCCGAAATGTTTATTCAATGGCTTAGTCTGTAAAACAATCAAGTGAAATAAATGTTCCCTATTAAAATGTATCCCTTAAATAGTTTCCCCCATAATTTAATTTAAAGAAAACTATTAAAGCATGTTGAATATTTTAAAATTTAATATGGTTCAATTTATTTTCATTCAAGATCCAACAAAATCCATTATCTTTTAGTACTTGGTTCTTAAATGTTCCCCCAAATGAACCACAAATCGCATTTTTACTCGCTCCATAAACGCGTTTCGTTATGCTGCAGTGAACCGTTCTGACCATCAGCATTCCTGGTCGTACTCCATGTTAAATACTGATCCCCTTGAAACTCCAACCACACCTTGTTAGTGACTCCATAGAAATGTTACATCTGCCTTTGGGGGAGGGCGGGGGACAGGGGCTAAAGAGCATTTCAAAATCGAAAAGCGTTGCGAAACGGGGAAAATTTGTTTTTCCTACATAAGTTAACACATTGTAAGTGACAAAGTTTGCACAAAATCAAATAAGAAATTCGTTACAGGCCGCCTGCCTGCAGCGGGCTTAATTTCAAACAGGATTTACGAGGTTGACACACATTTACCGGGGATGTCGGTATACTAGGGATACCAGGGATGTCAGGGATGCCAGGGGACACACACGAGGGCCTAGGAAGTCATGAAAAGAGCAAATCGCTTGTGACGAACCCGAATTTTCAACGCTCGACTGACGACTTCCACTGTGCGAAGTGCGTAGAAGATGCCAAAGTGCTAATGAAATGTCCTTTTTGGCTCAGACCAGATCAGCTCAGTCGAGTTCTTTCTTTCCGTAGATATTCAGCTGCCCCGGAGCTCTGATCCCAAGCGATCCGATCTTGGCTGTGTGGCGTGGCGAATGGAAATGCGTCTCGCAACGCAAAATTGCTCGCTCAATTGCGTTTTGGGAGGAACTGAGGAACTATGTATGCCACCAGGAGGCTTGTCTGTAATTTGTTGCATGCCATGGACGCAATTTGCCGGCCACCTCAAGTGGAATCCGGGCATTAATATTCAATTTTCCAAGTGCAGTACTTAGAGCAGCTTAGAAGAGCCTGGCCCGACTCTAAAGTCGAGTGTGTTCGGACCAATTAGCTGCAATTGTTGGCAATTGCCCTGCATGCAAAAGAGGCTGCCACATCTGCTCTACTTTCAGCCGGACATAGTCTCAACTCAACTAAGTCGGATCAACATGACGAGCTTAGAAATGTGTTCTAAAATAAGGTATAAGTCTTTTTCAGAACTCATGAATATAATAATTAAGGTACTGCATTCGATTATAAGTAAATTTCGGACTACATGAAATCATGTTCTGAACATTCGATTAGTAAACAGAAACATTTTTCATCAAATATTAATAAGAACTTATTTTTATCTAAAACAAAAAATTGAGTCAAATCCGAAATTGCCTTTTTATGTTATTTTCTATCTGACTTCTAATTACAACAATCATTTTATTGTGCCACATAATTGTATCAAGAAAAGAAAAAGATTTATTAAAGCAAGGTGTTAACAAAACACTTAACAATTCCTTAATATTTTTAAATAAAAATAAAATTTGTTTCTTTCACCAGTCACATTTAAGCATAAGCAAATAAATTTAAAATATTCTTCGTAATCGAGTATTGAATAGTACTTATTTATTTCTTATTATCTTATTTATTTCTAGGCCCTTTTTTTACTGTATTAACATAAGGTGCATTTAAATTTGTGGATTCCTCAAGGGCGTGATCGACTGGTAGCTCTGCAGCTAGGGATTATTTCTCTACCGAACAGATGCCTCTTTTTGTTTCGCCTGACAGCTGAACCTGAGCAAAAACCGCAGAGTATTAAAACACTATAAGCAACAGTTAGCTTCCGACTAATTCGCAAACAAAACAAAATTCCAGGATGGCACGCAGCACGAGTTAGAATCTCTTCAAGGAGACAGTTCTGAATCCTTCGAGACACTTTGGCGCAGCTTGACACTGTGTTTGGGCCAAAATATTTGCAACGTATGAGCAGGCGGTCGCCGGGAATTCCTCGAAGCCAGAAGACACAAAAGATTTAGCAGAAGTCGAAGGACTACCGAAACGGAGGCAGAAGCCTTGAAATTGCATTTTATGACATGCCATTAAGTTGATTGCAACTGCACCGAATGCGACGGCAGCTCGGAGCGTGCCAAATCGGACATCCAGCCGGCAGTTGACATTTTCCAGCGACTAACTAGGCACAGGGATTGGGATTCAGGAATCTGGACACTGTACTATGGACCTGAACCTGGACCCTAAACCCTGCGCATGCGTGGCCAATCGCGGTACGTGTGTCCAGTTTTCCACTGCACGCGCACAAAGCGCAGTTAGTCACAGCAAATTATGACGGGAGGAGGAGGGGCGACGGATCTCGCCTTGAGCGGCACTTAGTGCACCCACCTGGTAGCCGGGACAGCCATTATCCTTTGGCAACAAAAAGCGTTACTAAAGGCCCGAGCCGGCTAAGACAAATGTCACGTGGTCCGAAGGCAGAACTTAATGCCGGCCATTGTTAATAAGCGTGCCGAAATGGGCATCTCGTTGGGGGAACTGGAATGGGAATGGCAATGGCAATGGGATCGGGATCGGGGATGGTGGACAGGAAGTGATGTAAAGTGATTCACTGTGAATCCGGTCCAGGGAAGTCAGACTCAGAGGCTTCCGCTGCAGAGTCTCAGATTTACAGGAGGTCAGAATTTGAGATGCAGTTGGAAGGGGACTAGAGTTGTGAAAGTGATATACTTTGAAGGCTATGGTGTGTAAAGAATATTGCTATTATTTTGGTTTAAATAAATTAAATTTAATTTGAAAAGATACGAAGTAAGAAGAACTTTACAGATAGAATATGAAATAAATCTTCTAAAAAATAATATAAAATATAAAATCACATTATTTAAAGAAATTCCAAAATAATAGTTTCAAGGCATTGGATATTATTATTTACGTTAGACTACAAACAGGTAAAAAATATTTTCCTTATTTATGAATAAGTTTATGAAGAAGATATGAAAATGCTTTAAACAGGCTTGAAAATATTATATTCTTTTAGAATGGTAAATATAACTACTCCTTATGATATACTTCTTAGACTTAATTGGATCACATTTATATTACGTTTATTGACGTAACTATATTGGCCACGAAATATATTTATACCCTTGCAGAGGGTATTATAATTTTGGTCAAAAGTGTGCAACGCAGTGAAGGAGACATCTCCGACCCTATAAAGTATATATATTCTTGATCAGGATCACCTCCTGAGTTGATATAGCCATGTCCGTCTGTCCGTCTGTCCGTCTGTCTGTCCGTCTGTCCGTCTGTCCGTCTGTCTGTTTCTACGCAAACTAGTCTCTCAGTTTTAAAGCTATCGAATTGAAACTTTGCACACACCCTTCTTTCCTTTGCACGCAGTATATATGTCGGAACGGCCGGGATCGGTCAACTATATCCTATAGCTGTCATATAACTGATTGATCGGAAATGCCATAACTTTGGTGTTTGTAAAGTTAGGAAGTTGGGATTTTCTATGGGTTTTATATTTGGCCAATCAATCCGACCTACCAAATTTCATAAGGATCGGCCGACTATATCCTATTGCCGCCATATAACTGATTGATAGGAAATGCCATAACTTTGGTGTTTGTAAAGTTAGGATGTTGGGATTTTCTATGGGTTTTATTTTTAGCCAATTAATCCGACCTACCAAACTTCATAAGGATCGGCCGACTATATCCTATAGCTGCCATATAACTGAACGATTGGAAATGCCATAACTTTGGTGTTTTTAAAGTTAGAAAGTTGGGATTTTTTATGAGTATTAAGTTGCATCATATGAATAATTTTGGAGAATATAATTTACAGAGTATTCTGCAAGGGTATATCAACTTCGGCTCCGCCCGAAGTTAGCTTTCCTTTCTTGTTTATTATGATTCTTACAAATCCCACTTTAGTATACAAATTTATGGCGTGAGATACACAAAAAACATTTACAAGCCTGGATATTGTGTACATATTTTTTAAAAATATAAAACTAAAAATTAGGAAAAACAAACAACAAAGTAACCACAATATTATTATCTGTTCTGCTGACAATTTATGCTTTATATTTCTCGTTTGTGAGCCAGCTGCAAATGATTACGACTTTTTGCGGCAACAGCCAAGCAACAAACAGACGTAAGCCAAAGGCGATTCCGAAAAATGAAATAAAGTGAAATTATTAAATGTTTAATGCAGCGCAACATGCAATGCAATTACTCGCGCTTGGTGGAAAGGGAATGGAAATTCTGGGGATAAAGAACTACATGCAAAAGCGAAACTTGTGACAAAAGCGCGGAAAAGCAGAGCCGGAAAACTTTTGCCATGATGATGAAAACCGTTTTGTGCGGGCTTAAGCCAATTTGTGCCAAACACAGAGTAGCAACAAGTCGGGCACAGAGGAAAATAGGGGGAGATCTGTGTGAGATAGAAGCGGCAAAAAAGCAGCGAAAATGCCAAATTAAAGTTGCGACAAAGTTGTGGGCAAAGCGGCTTAAAGGCAACTGCCAAACCCCTTGTCGCATAATGAGAAGAGTTTTGCGTGTTTTTCCGTGAGTTCTGAAATAGGCAATCGCAGTTCCGCCCCCTCATCTC
This sequence comes from Drosophila prolongata, assembly GCA_036346975.1. Lineage (NCBI taxonomy): Eukaryota > Metazoa > Arthropoda > Insecta > Diptera > Drosophilidae > Drosophila > Drosophila prolongata. The sequence goes on along the minus strand of JAYMZC010000176.1, from coordinate 1,515,847 downwards.
CATCAACTATCCCACCGATTAGTCTGATAAAATCAGACTCGAAAATGAAGGGCCTGCAAACCTGATTAACGCATGAAAACCGACGGGGAATTATTGGCAATTTCACGGCAATAAAATTACAAGCGTGCAAAATCAGAAATGATAACATTAGCGAAGGCAGCGTGAAGTGTGCAGGTGGAGGAATTACACAATATTTAGGCTCAGGACATGTCCTTAATCTCTCACCACTTTTTTTTTTGGGGCGTCGCCCTCTTAAACAGCTCCAATTTTGATATTAAAATATTTATTAAACTGGCCCGTTTCGGTCTGTGAACAGCTTTAGGCTTTCCTTTACTCGCTTTTCTTTTTGCCTCTTTTTTTTCTGGTGAGGTGTGAACGCGTCAATGTGCCCATGAAGCCAAGGGCTCAGCTCAGGCTCAGTCTGAGTTTCAGACAACAGCTGTTGGCCTTTGCCTTTTTAGCTTGCTTGTTTTTTGCACATTTTGCCCAGCGTAATTAGGCACCTCTCTGGGTAATTAATAAAAATGATACCCGTAACAGTAAACTGTGGCAAGTGAGGGAAAAGCGCCCCCAGCGACTTGATTGCGTGGCAACGCAGGCAGGGATGCCCCTCTATGGCAAAAATGTGTAATAATTATGATTAAAGGGGCTTGGGCTTGGGCTTGGGCCTCACAGCCAGTTTGTTTACCAACTTTCTTCGGGGGCAACGTGGGAACGCCTTCGCTCTGAATAGATTGCACTCATCTGATGCGATTGTTGTGGCTGTCAAAATATTGAAAGAACCACCTCAAAGAAGCCGTCCTCAAGATTCGCACACTCATTGGGCGGCGAGCATCAAAGTTGGGGGGGAAACGAGTATATAAAGTGTATAAATACAACATGACAGTCTTCCCACCTTTATTAACTAATTTGCTAAGGTCGAGCGGCGTTGGCCAAAGACTTCTAATTGCCATGGTTCTTGGCCGCACTTGTAGCCACACACGAAGAAACCAGGTTGACAAACGCACCTTAATACGATTCCCAAGCCGAAATTGTCAACGTCATCGTTTTGGGACTTGCGTGTGGTTCGAAAGTGGAACAATGAAGTTGGGTGCCACGAAAGAGAAGCCTTGGGAGAATGTCGCCTTAGATGCTATTGTCACCTGAACAGGACACTGGTTTGTCCTTGTTTTGCCCGTTGTCCTTGCACCATTGTTTGTGCCATTTTTTGTTTCCTTTTCAGAGCTGCCTCGCATTTCGGTTTGCGGCAATTACGACTCATCTCCTGCACTTTGCATGAGTCGCCTCGTTTGATCCTGACTGCTCCTTGCCCCTTGATTGCCACCGCCTTTGAGGCTTTGTTGTGCGTCGGTCGATTTGTTTTCATTTGAAACTCATTTGCCGCACTTGCGATGCCTTAAAGTGTTTTCTCGGCCTTTCGCATCTCCACGTGCAATTGTTTCCGCCCAATTGCCGAACGGGAAAATCCGCAAAAGAAAACCCTGCCGAGATGTGTGCCTGTGTGGTCCATCGCCCAGGCTCTGGCCATCGGTGGGAATCCGAATCAGTGCAGTTCAGAAAGCATTGCATTTTGGTGCTCGACTTTGCATATGCTTAACATACTAGCCTCCGCTTTCGATCCTGATGATGTTGGTTTGGCCCACTGCAGGGGGCTCAGTCGGTCACTAGAGATGCACAGTGGAAAGGTTTTATGAACATCGTTTCTTTTTCGGATTTAACTCGGGATGGAGTAAAAATTATTTTAAAATAAACTTTGCATTTTTACTTAATACCTGCTAAAAGACATAACCAACATAAAAAAATCAAATTGTTATTACCAAAATAGTTATATATTCTTTTACATTTGGTATTTGGCATATTTAAAAATCATTTCAAAAATAAACAAAAGTGAATTTAGCTAAACATGTTTTAAAAAATATTTAAAGAGTTTTTAAAATTAAAAAAACTATTTATTAGTGTGTTGATCTCAGCACAGTCTCTCATTAAAAGTATTTTAAAATCTGATGATTTATTAGTTTTCATTAGCTTATTTATTTATTTCTGCTTTTAACTTTATATGCTTACAGAAATAAACTTGTATTTGCTTACTATTTTATTTTTTCTTGAAGAAATCCAAAATTGGCCCACCGTATCTTAGACAATTGTGTGCCCAAATGGATGTCGGTAGCCAAAACTGTTTTGCATGATTGACTGTTTGACATAATGAAACGCATGCGAAAGCAAGCGGAGCCGAAAGCTGGCAAGTAACCAGATTTGGCCGGCCGCCCCCGTACCGCCCCCGATCTCTACCCCCCTCTCCCCCTCCCATCACCAATCACGGGCTTTCCAGCGGTCCCATTCCAGACCCACGCAGTGCTGCAGCCGCTCTATCGGCGTTGTTTTTGTTGCTGCCGGTGCTTCCACTAATCAAGTGCAATGTTGGCATGGCCATGGGCCAAGTCCAGGCTGCATACTCAATGCACGGGAAAAAATCAAAATAAATTATGTAACATTTTACATCTACAAATTACACAATTCAAGGGTATCTTTGCAAACTAAAATCGTAAAAAAAATGTAGGTACAATAAATATAATAGTATTTAAACAACACTCAAGAAAAGCAAGCTTTACATCTCGAGTTCATTTCTGACATGTTTATTAAATGCAAATTTATAATATTATAAGCTTAACGAGAAACTAATCTTAAAAACAATGTTTAGTATCAATATCGTTTGGGAATGAAAGACATGGATATAATATGGAATAAATAAGGCTATAAACTTTAGCAAGCTAAGAAATTCTTAATAGTTTTTATACCCGTTACTCGTAGAGTAAAAGGGTATATTGTATTCGTGCAAAAGTATGTAACAGCTAGAAGGAAGCGTTTCCGACCCTATAAAGTATATATATTCTTGATCAGGATCACTAGCTGAGTCGATCTAGCCATGTACGTCTGTCCGTCTGTCCGTCTGTCTGTCCGTCTGTCTGTCTGTCCGTATGAACGCTGAGATCTCGGAAACTATAAAAGCTAGAAGATTGGCATTTTGCATGTAGATTTTAGAAGTTCCTACGCAGCGCAAGTTTGTTTCAAAATGGTGCCACGCCCCCTTTAACGCCCATAATCGCATATATACGATTTTAAAAATTTAAATATTTCGGAAAAGTAAAAATGCAGTTTTGTTGTGTTTATCAATACCTATCGAAATGTAGAAGAAATTTTTCAAATCGGACCATTCGTTAAAAAGTTATGCGTGATCAAAGTTTCTATCTCCATCTCCCTCGCACTCCCTTTACCTGAGTAACGGGTATCTGATAGTCGGGGCACCCGACTATAGCGTTCTCTCTTGTTAAAACTACTAACATACTACTTTCTATGTAAACCCAGATGGAATCCAATTTTTTTTTCAGAGAATATCGATACTAAGTTTTTTCTTTCTGTGCACTTTACGAAATACTGGGAGCCTGCTCTCTCATTGTGGCCAGTCAGTATTGTGGTTTCGCCTGCTGCCTTTTCTTTTATCAACGCTGGCTCAGATCCGGGCTGTCACTCGCCTCCTGGTGGGATGTTCCGATGTTCTGATGTTGGGATGCTGGGATGATGGGATGTTGGGATGTGGGGCCGTTGCCCGTTGGCCGGTGACCATTGGTGTTCGTTACGTTGTTGCTGCCCCTGAGCTCTAATCAGTCATTGCACAACACGGAGCAAGGCGAACTCGGTCAGTCAGTCAATCTGACCAGGCCAGAACAGAACAGAACAGAACGAACAGACCTGGCCAGAACAGAAGGGAGCAGAACTGAACGGTTCGGAACAGTTCAGTTCATCAGCTCCAGTTCACTCGGGGGGCTAATGAAAATGAAAATCTGTGTCATTGTGCTGAGTTTGCATATTGAGCAGGTCGAAGGGAACTCTGGCTGAATGCAGCACTTTCTTCTGCTCAAGAAGCACACAAATTAGCCCCGACATTCTAAGCCAGATGGCCAAGTAATTGCTAACGACGGCAGAGAGGTAGGCCGAACAAGTGGAAAGCACTTCAAAGCTTTTTTCTCTGTTAACCTCGGAAATAGACCACAAAAAAACAGAGAATTTCTTCACTAAAGTGCACTAAATGTATACGAAATTGTGGGCAGAAAAGATTCTTCTTGCCATGAATCACACAATTAATTTAGTTTACTTAATTGTTATCTTATTCTGTTTGGTTTCCAGATATCTATTTTAAAATAATTTGTTATTTGAAAAAAATATTAAAAATCTGGGAAATGGTTGATTGACTAATACTCTTCATGAGTATTTGGCCTTAACCATTGCAGTTTGTATTTAATAAAGTACAGCCCAATTGGCAAGTGTACACAATGCATCGGCATTTGAGGGTAAAACCTTTGATTCCTGCTGATAATTTATGTATGAGCTCAGTGCAAAACGTGTGTGGGCTCCGAATGTCGGCAGTGCCAAGAGGCAAGCAAGAGTGAAAGAAAGATGACAAGAGCGGAGCTATTAAAACAAACGCCCACCGACGAGTCGGCCTGGATGACATGCATTGGCCGGGCGAAGTGATGAAAGTGTTCCACAATCACCAAAGACAACACTGGCGGCACCTTCAGAGGGAGTCGAAAAAAGAAATAAAGGCAGGCACCCACGCACCACAGGAGCGAAAAAAGAAGTACCGACCCGAGAACGAGGGATCCGATCCGAGGCGTTACTAATTCGTGTCACATTTTTTCCTACTGCCCGTTTCGCCGGGGAATTTGCTACACTTGTTACACGGTTCACACGCCGCCCGAACATCTTCCGGCTTTATTCTCTTGATTTTTTGCCTTTTGGCAATGATACTTGCGGTAGGTCGACATCATCGATCGAGCGGGCCATTCATCTTCGCAGCGGCTGCCACCGATGACAGTAGTCGAAAAGAAGATCCCGAGGATATGGGCGGATAGATGTCCCCTCTGGCATTACTAATTGCCGATTCGTTACGAAAATGTGTGACTTTTGGCAGCTCTCTGCAAGTGGAAGACGGACGACTCACTGTGTGGGCGAGCAGCGACCACATATTAAGCATGCACCACAGTGCTGCAGCACCACCCTGGTGGTTCCACTGCTTCAAGCTGGGCGAAAGGAGACGTCAAGCGGTCTGGAGTAGTTTGCCTAACTAAAAAAGGGAATAGAGCCCTAAAAAAAAGAGGGGGGGACGAGATAGGGCGGTTCCTCAAAGAATTTTCATTAATATCTTGAGATTGAACATATCAAATTTTAAAGTGGTTTCATATAATAATTCCAAGAATCAGATGTATTTCTAGAATTTGGTTGTGGGTGGGTTGTTGTTTTTAAAACAAATTTATTAAATTATTTATTTATTATAACATAATATATTATTATATTATTATAACATAATAGCTAACATAAAAGGCATAGTGCTACTTACGTACCTTCGACTATGTTTGTTTAAAGATTGTTAGAATTACTTATTATATATATGTTTTTGGGTTTTAACTTAGGTTGTATATATCATTTTTCATCCAAGTGTGGGGGTATTGAACTCCTTACACTTATCCTTTAAAGCTAAGATGGCTAAAAACTATGATAATTAATATAAGCCAACATTTCCCGTTATGATAAACTATTCATTTCAGGGCCTGGCAATAAGCCACTACAATCTATTTTCAGTGAAATGGATCCCTGGAATTTTCCACTTTTCCTAAACGCTTCGCTTCATCGATAGTCAACTGCAGCAATAATCTCTCATCGCTGGCTACTCAAATTCGCGGCTTATGGTGGCTTATGCTCCTGCCCCACCTTTGAATGTTAATCAGACTTCCCGTTTGCTGGCCGCCAGTTTCCCCTCGGCGATTGCGAGTGCAGCTCGGGTTTCACTTAGAATTATTCCCCTCCTTGAACGCAGAACCAGAGAGCCTTCGCCGGGCAATTGAAGCATGGTTTAATGTGCGCCTAACAACGATTGCGTTGAACGCTTTTGGCCATGATTTGGCGTACGCCATTTAATCAGAGATATCTGCAACACCTGCCGCATGCTGCAGCTTCGGCTTTGGCTTTGGCTCCTGCAGCAGCAATAACCAGATAAAGAAAAGCAGCAGCAGCAACTCCAAACGCCTGTACTTCCTGTGTGTGTGAGACGGGAGTCGTTGGAAGGCTGCACATAGAGAAAATCTAGGGCATAGCCTGTCATTATTCTGAACTTATTTGATTTTATATTAAACTAAAGTTTGGGGCGCCAAAAGCATCAATTAGGTAACTAACGTGGCTTTATATTCCTAATAACTGATTTCTAAGCTGTATGAAACATGTTTTATTTCAGCATTAAATTATTTCTTAAGATATCTGAAAATTAGGGACTATAGGTAGCATTTTAATTTCAAATTTAATATATTTATACAACAAGTCATTTATTTATAAAATGTAAATATAAACATATTTATTTTTCGATTTTTTAAATACATTTTCATTGTGAGTTTAAGTTAGTTCTCTTACAATTGTAAGATTTCCAATTGATAGATATGAATTCCATGAGAATATTTTAAAGAAGCAATTGCAAAATATTTTCAATTTTAATTGACCATACATTTTTCTCCCTGTGCATTAGTTTTTCTATAGAGCTATAGCCTCTTGGCCTTGGCATGCCACGTAACTGGAATCAGAATGGATGCGGTTGGAGTGGCTGGGAGTGCAGGGCGGCGCTGCTGGGGCAAAAATTAATTAAGTTGACTTCTGGCATTGGCAATGGCCAAACTCCGGCTCCAACACCGCCTCGAATGACTGGCCATCAATTGCGAACGGAAGTCGTAAGTTTTGGCATTCGACTTTCCGGACTCCCTGCCCCAGTGCATTATGAAAAATGAGGGAAAACTAACGAGCCGGGATGGCCCGCTGCACTGGCGCCGCTTTGGAGTTGCCCCAATCAGGCGCACATGTTGCCAGTACCGCCGCCTAATTGATGAACTGCTGAAAAGCCGGCGAGCATATTATCCCGATCCACATCCAGTTCCAGATCTGTGCGTAGGCGCAGAAATATTATTTACAAATTGATTAATTGTTGTTTATTGGAAGTCATCGTCAGGGAGACGACTTTGGTTGGCTTGATAAATGAACTTGGCCCTGTGTGGCCCCCGGTACTCATCGTCGATGTCACTCTGAGGTCAAGCAATCAGTCATAAGTTAAGCACATACACACCTCAAATGCAAGAAATGCAATTGGTAAAATACTTACGTCTGTCTGGGGAATTAGCCGGGTTGCCCAACAGCAACTGTCGCTCCAAACTGTCACATCGAGGCATTGGGCACACAATAAAGAGAATGACTGACATTTGTAATTGATTTCCAAAGCGCCTTAGCTTTGGATTACAGCACATTAGCGGTCGTCGGTGAATGGGATTGGGAATGGGAATGGATCTGGGCGAGGTTTTCGGCCGGAATGCAGTGGAAAAACTGCAATCGAGGTGGGTCGAATTCAAAGTCGAAGTCCAAGTCGAAGTGGAAACAAGACATTCTAAGCCAAGGAGCTCAATAAAAGCCGTCAAATTGCATCACTCAGATCTACTTGGGATTATCTAACTGCTATCTCTAAAGTGCTTTCGCTTGTCGCCCGATTCTAATCAAATAAGTTGTCTTACTTTTTACACTCCATTCACATCTAGATCTCAGGCCAGCCAAACACGCACAGCGGAAAGTAAAACTTGTCATAAAAATTAAAATCAAATCCAAGTTTTACGGCCAGCCACACAATTGCAGACAAACTTGTAGGCACATTTCAGAGGATGTAAAATTATTTAAAGGCCGTCATTAACATTATCGCTGTCGATAAGCAGCTGGGCGGTCCCATCACCCATCACCCATCTCCCCATCCCAAATCCAATCCCAATCCCAATCCAAATTCAAAGACCCAACTCCACCGCAACACTTTCTTTGGCTTGGGTTTTATGGACTCGAATTTAACGCCGCTGGTTGCCAGTTGCCTGTTGCTGGCTCTCTTTTAATTAAAAGTAAAACCAGGTTAAGTATTGAGCAAAAGCGCAGCATGATAGTCAGATAGGGCTAATACGCGGCAGGGGCTGCCACTCTTGTTGGCCATTAAAAGCGCGTAAATCTCGGGCCTACAAAGGGCCATCAAATGCGAGTTCATTAGTTGTGAAAACACAAGTCGGCGAAGTTGTGAACTGCTCGATGCATTGCTTTTGCTCTTGGCCAAATGCAGCTGCCAACTCGGAAATTATGCTCGCTGTTCACCTTCGCTTTTTGGCCAACTGGCTTGCCAAAATTTCGTCTCGCTCAAAATCCAATTCGAAATGCGTGTCGAACACGGGAACATCATGGAACGAATCCTCGAACCGAACAGGACAAATGCCGAGCGTGAAAATGCGTTTTCCTTTTGTCGAGTGTGAGGGAAATTCAAGTGTGAAAATCTCTTGTGTGTGCTGGCATTTCGCATCTGCGAAAATTCCGATGCCCAGCGGAGAGGCCAAATCCCTTGATTGGATTAGAGCCGTGAAAAAGGTGCATTAAAGCTGCGGAGGATGGATGTTTTCCTTACATTTTATGCGGTCTAATCGACATCGGCACCCCACCTTTCTCAATTAGTACTCTCGAATGGTATTAAGTAATCCTTTCAACTACCTCGAATCTGGGTCATTTCATTATAACTATAATTATTATTAAAAAAGTTCCCTCACCAACCGAACCACACCTTCAGTTCGGGAGATTGTAATGGCCTGGAAGCGATTTCATATTTCACACAGCTAATGAAAACTCCCCGTCGTGTTAATGAGTCAAAGTGCTGAAATTATTTGCATTCACTTTTGCCGCTCGATATATTAATTTATTATTGCTGTGCACGAAAGTTCATAAATCAGCACAAAGGTGTTTTTTCAATGAAACCAAAGCCAAAAAACCAAAACCAAAATAAAAATGAAAATGAAAATAAAACTGAAAACAAAAGTATTTCAGGCGCCGCATCTCTTTGGCGAGAAAAGTGCTGAAATGCAGCGAACACAAAAAGTGACCCATTCAAATTAAGCCAAAATTAATTGCGGGCTGGCGAAAAATCGACTTAAACAAAACTAGTTTTTGCTGCCATATTTTTTGCCAGCTAATTGAAAATATATATCACGCATGGCATGTGGGTCTCGTATGCAGATGGCCAGCCCCGCCCCTCCGCCCCTTTTTGGTGGTGCAATTGCAATTGCAATTGCAATTGACGGTGGGCGCCAAGTATGAAACTGGTTAGCGGGGCAATTTATTTGTTGTACAGCAAAACGGCATCAAATCGGAAAATTATATAGTAAAGTTAATTTAAATTCAGAGCAACTTAATGTAAAATGCATTTCTGACAGTCGCTCTCTTATTACTTTTCAATCCAGCGGTTGGTTTTGAATAATAATTAGGCTAGTTGAAATGAGTGGGCACGGAAATCGTTTTTGTCTTTTATATAATTACATTTATTTGACAGATGCAGCCACTAAATAAAATAAATTAGGTGAAAACTAAGTCTATAGTTAAGTCTATAGTTATAAAAATTGTGTTACACAATTCAGTCTTTAATATCGCATATTAATCTATCCAATATAAACACACACAACTATTTATTTAGAGTAATTGCTGACAATCAATCAATTAACGTCCAAGTGGGCACTAAAAAATGATTTCGGAAATTAATAGATATTATTATTAAATCAGTGCTATCAACTCACTGCAAGATGGTTAAATTCTGTGAACCTGAGAAATGATTATTACTCAAAAAATACCACAGTACAATTGCAGCGAAAGTGAACGTAAATAACTAATGAAATATAGAAATAAACAAATATAAATTCCGTGCATTTTTGAAGTCATAAAAGCTGCTCAACTGAATTTGATTGCGTTATTAATGGGCAATTCATTTCAGAAAAGCAAATTGATTATCTGGCCGGGTAAACAGCGTAAACAGGCTAATGGTCATGCAAAGTACGAAAAGCAGCGAATTTTCTAACCATAACTTCCTGTTGGGTAAGCGGCAAATTTACGAGCACAATTGTTAGATACGGATACCGAACGGCCGCAAACATGATCAATTACAGTGCGAATGCGAAATGCAAAATGCTGCGGAAAAGCAGCAAAGAGCCAAAGGAAAATAAACAGAGCTGATATGGTATTATGGCCGGCGTTTGTTTTGTTTTTTGCCCCAGATGATTGGGGACTGTGGGCGCGGTCCATGTGAGTAATCCGTAGCTGCCGGCGGAATATGCCTGCTGCAATTCCAGTCGTTGTTGTTGTTATAGCCGCTTGATTAATCGTGGCTAGTTGCGAGTGGCAATGGCGAAATTAGCCGGCCCAGATAGCGCTCCAAGCTGGAAATTGTCGGGGCTTTCAACACCCACATGTGTGGATCGAGCGACAACCCTGAACCGTGCGACACAATTATGCAAATGCGACAGTGCTGTGTGAGAAACAATGTAGAGAAATCATTACGAGACGCAAATTAATTACGACCTGCAAATGCATCTGGCAATCGAGTGGGAGACGCCTTGTTCTGTCTCGCTAATGAGACAATTGCGATTGTTTGCACAAAACTTTCCTCTCCTGCGTTTGTGTTGTTTGCCATGTTCGCTTGTCTCCCAGCCATTAAGATGCAGCTTAGTCGCTTGTCTCTGGGCTCTGACAGCTCCGTCAGCAGCCCGGCTTGTGGAAATGAAACAGCAACTTCAGCAGCAGCAACAGCAGCAACATCAGCAACTGCAGCAACAACAGACGCAACAGCAACTCCGACCACGGCAACAACACCTTGACATGAGCCCCAACTGACCCAATTCTCAGCATCCCGGCATCAGCATTGTCAACGTTGTCGTAATGTGACATAAGGTGCAGGCAATTTCAGCTTCAATTACACTGAACAACAGCGACTTAGAACCACACAGCACGGCTGAAAGTTGAGTTAATGCGAAGGCTTGTCAGCTGTAAACAAGTTGCAAGTTGTTACACGGGGAGAAAAGATAGAGGCTTGGCAAATAAATAAAGGAGAGTCTTTATGATGAAAAATACAACTGCCATAATATTGTCCAATTTCGGTACTTATTTTTGAGAAAGATGATAGTAATCAATTTGATTTCAACGCAGAGTTGTATTTAAAAATTAAAGGAACCAATTTTATTTTAGCATCAATTATCAAATGAAAAAACAAACTAAAAATTTAATAATCGAATATCTTTTATATTTTATATTAAATAATATTAAATTGAATGGACAGTCCCATGTTTATTTTTCTGTGTGTAGAAACACTCTTAGTAATATTTTTTGATGTTATCTAATTTTTATTCGAGATAAACTTCCTTGCAGAATAGTGTCACTGATTCTTCATTATGATAGAGGACCGTTTGCCGTAGCATCTTAATTTGCCAAGTGTCTTGCTGCGAGTGCAATTGTTACTGCTGCTGCTGGTGATGTTGATGTTGCTGTTGGGTATTGCATTGCCTGACTGTCTGGCTTAGTTAGCCAACTGTCATCATTATTTTTTCCAATATGCATTTAACGTTTTTATGGGCATGCGTGTTTGTCTCTGCGACTGAGACTTGAAACTCTGGCTGACCAGCAGCCTAATCAGCATCTCATATTGTTGCAGTTGCAGTTGCTGCTGCTGCTGCATGTGGCACGCAATTGCCGGCCATTGTTTGGCAGGTCTCTTCGCCGTATCCTTGGCCATTGAACTTGCCTTCGTGACACTCATCATCATCAGCAACAACGTCATCAATGCCGTTGTTTATATTTCATAGACATTTTCCGCCGAAGCCTTTGGCCCAGGTCCACCGGCAATTGACGTCGCTTGACGTCTTAATTCTCCGGCAACCGCAACGCGTCGCCAAAGCACTTGAGCCAACTCCAACTCGATTGCATCTGTTCAAGCCGCTTACACTGGGAACAATGTCATAACAAATATTGCTACCTGTATATAGTCAATGCAGAACAAATAGTTTTAAAATGTTAGCGGAACATTACGGACCATTACAAAAGTTAAATTATTGTTTGATATTTGTGTTTTTTGTTTTTAAAAAACTCATAACAATATTCTTAATAAGTGAAGGATCGTTTTTATTTTTTTTAGAGAATAATAAAGAACCTTTGAATTTTATTTGAAAGACTTAATAAATATTTTCCTAAAAGAGGATTTGAAAGTGAGAAACGGTATTTACATAATTTAATCATATCTTGACAATTAATTAAATAAAAGTGCGATTAATTTTAAAATATTTATTAACTAGGAAACCACAATTATTTTGCTTTGCACTTTTTGGTGATTTTTAAAAGGAGTCCCCCATTTTTTCTGAGTGCATTTTCGGTCCAGCTTCATGTGTGTGCGTGCTGCGACGCCTTCCGCACACACTTGATGGCGTCTCATCTCCCATCGGTTTTCGGTTACCATTAATTGCAATTGCGTGTCCCAAAGCTGGCTGCTCATTGTTTGTTTTCCCCTCGGTCATATTTCCCTGGCGGAATATGCTGCCAATAATGCAGTTTCGGCCATACGCTGGGTAAATAAACATTGATCTTGAAAAGTTATATTTACCCAACTCAACAGCACCGTCATCATCTTCATCATCATTCGTTGGCCATTGTTTTCTTTGCTGATTGCTTTGTATGACCACGCAGATGACAGAAAGTCGAATGGTGAGATGGTGTTTTTTTTTTTTTTTTGCAAAACTTAATATGCTTATGCACCTCGGCGAGGTGTTGATATTTGCTTATTAAATACGAGAGGCTTTTTTATGTACCCCGGCTAAATAAGTTGACTGCTTAATGAGCCCAATCACGTTAATTTCTTTGGCAAATATTGGGATGGCGCAGCTCGTGCGGAAAGCCTACGCCTCGGGTACTTGCCTTCGTAGTGGGGCATCCTGCCCCTTTTAAAGATTCCCGTTCCCATTTCACACATAAATGGCCGCGGCTAAACGGAATTCGTTCCAAGGGCGTAGCCACAAAAAACATTTCCCGCAATCAAAGCCCGCTGACTAACTAACAAGCAATAGCAACAGCAACAGCAATAGCCACAGCAACACCACATCGATCTTGTCTATCAATAGCAACTTCGGAGAGGGGATTACAAAAGGCAGAAGTTGTTCGGGTCGAAGCACGTGAGCCAACATCACCAACAGACACCCCCAAGAACAACCTGTTGCTGCAGCAGCAGCAGCAACAGCAGCAGCAACAGCAACAGCAGCAGCAGCAACATTGGCCTGCAACAACGAGGATGACGACGACGACGACGACGACGTCATTGGAGTGGAAAAATCACTTCCGCGTATGTGACCAAAGCGAACAGCAGTCAAAAGAATAATGCTGAGCTGGAAAATGGCAAAAACCTGGAGAGGGGCAAAAATATGGGGAACATAACGAAGCCGGTGAAAAAATTGCTAGAAAATAGTTTGCCATTTTCCACTTTGGCGCTGCAATTTGGCGCGCTGGCAAGTTTAATGCGAATTTAAAATGTTGTCGATGATAATCTATTAATTATAGCTTTGAGTCGCGGCAGCCCAAAAGGTGTTGAGAGAACTGCCGGTGGGTGGAGTGTCGTGGCCCCGAAGAACCCGAGATTGCGGTTTTAAATTCCACTCCTCCCCAGTTGGCACACGCACAACTGAGTTGGGGAAAATATACATAAGGCTCATTAATCTTTTCGACTTTCTTCAATTTAATTTAACTCCCATAATAAATCCCAATAAATCCCTTAATTCGGTTAAAGCTGCTTCAATATTTCCATCATTTGGCAAGGATATTGCAGCTTCGGCTTATTGATGCCGAACTTGTCTTTCCCATTTCTAACTGTCTTCGGCAACGCCCCTCAGCAACACCTTGACCGGTGCACCGCGGCAACAGCACGACGTACCAGCAACAGCAACAGCAACTGCAACAGCAACACCGGCAACAACTTGTCTAGCAACATGGAGAAGCAAATTAAGTTGGCACTCTTTAATAAGATGATGATGGCTTGGCTTTGATATATCAGCGCGCCTGGCTGGCTGGCTGGTTGGTTCTTTTTTTGTTGGCCAAGTGGCCAGCGTGCCGGGGCGTTGCAGCAACACCAACGGGCCACAGAAAGGTGTCGTGCCTGTTGCAGTTGCTCTCGGTGTTGCTGTTGCTGCTGCTGCTGCTGCTGCCATGACTCGGTGTGGCGAACGGCATTGACAGATTGCAACTGAGCGTGAAAATAGTTCCCATGTCTGGGCCTCTACAGCTTCTAATGCGCGTTGGGTACTTGTACTTGTACTTGTACTTGCCGTTATTGCTGCAGCCGGCAGTCATTATATGGAATTTTTGGATATATCATCTTTCGACCGCTGACTGACTGGCACTGGCACTGGCACTGGCCGGCTTACATGCAACACGAAAGCGTTCTCGCGCCGTTGCCGGCGGTTAATTTCAGCTTTCTGCGGCGGGGACACGTCTGCCAAAAAATGTTTCCTTTTATTTTTCGATTTTTCGATATTTCGGCAACGGCAGACAGACAGACGGTAACTGGCAAACGGCCGCAGCACCAGTCAAGTACTTTTGCTATCATTGCAATTTATCACGGACAGTCGGATCGGCGGTCTTTTTGGCCCGGGTTCCCCATCCTCATCCCGATCCCCTTCCTCAATTCCACTCCCAATCCATCCTCCTGGAAATTCAGCTCCGTGGCTTGTGTGAGAAGTGTGCGTACGTGTTGCTGATGCCGCGCTGATGATGTGATGTTGCTGTTGCAGTTGCTGTTGCCGACAATCGCAGCGGACTGCGGGAATCGGGCGGCGAATGAGCCAAAGGATTCGTGGCTGCTGCCCACTAACAAGCACTCCAACTAATCATAAAATTATGAGGTCGTCGTCATTTGACACATTTTCCAGGCATTTTCCGAGCTATGCTAAAAATAATTGCGAAAATCAATTTCGCTTATCAGTCGCGTCTTGGGTCACAAGCCAGACGAGTCAGGTACACGGCACAAAAAATTACAAAAAATATAATCATATATAATATAATTTTAAATAAGTAATAAACAAAATGATTTAATTATCATATTAAACATAACCAAAGGAATCCTGATTGTAAAACGACAAGACAGAAAAATTTATGCTATTAAAGTTCAAGCTTATTCTTTATTCTTTTTCGTTATTTTTTTCTTTCTGTGCAGCAGTTAAGGTTGCTGATGGGTACGGACAATTCCCAGCGTGATGTTGATAGGGATGCCGACTGTGATTTTGTTTCAAGTGCATTACTGAAGGCATGCACACAGGCGAGCATCGCCCAGATAGCGTCATGCTGAAATGCTGATGGGCAGTGGGAAAAAGGTAGGAGTTCTGTCCCAAAAAAATGTATGAAAGAATCTAAGACCCGTTGGAGATTATTGATAACAGTTCGTAAGTTGAGAACTGTAGCAAATACCACTTATGATTTATGTTTCGCCATTTACTTTAAAAAGGAAAAATGCCGAGAAAAACAATGTCAAAATATTTTATGAATCTCTCTCTTTAATCTCTAATAAGGCATTTTAAAATGTTTAAAATGGTTTTCATTTTAAATTGAGGGTTTCCTTACAGAGTCTCGGTTGAGAATAGTTTATAAACATGCAATATATATTATTAAATACAATATATGTATAGATAAAAAATTCGAATTTCCACAACTACTTAAGGTAGAATAGTTGATTTAACCTGTGTTTATAGAGATTTTGAGTTAAGGAAGTTCATATATCCTCACAGACATTTCGTGTCTTTAAGGATCTTCGGAGTGAAGCAACCTTTTTTTTTATTATTTGGACCTCTTTCGGTTGGATAGTAAAATATACAAATTAAACCCCACTGTGCCTGCTGATAATTTATGCCACGCATCAGTTTTCGTACTTTATACGCGTTCAGATAGTGGCGCGTCCCATTCTGCGAGTCGGCATTGCAATCGCGTCGCCCGAGAACTCAACGCGATTTCATTTCCTTATCATTATCACCTTGGCCCGGACAAGGGACCCTGGCACTCGGCACTCGGCGAGTGGCAAGGGTTCCAGCCGGGCTTATCTACGCCGCCTTAACGTAATTTAGCATTTAATCTTGTCTCGGCTCTTAAGTGTCTGCCACAATTTACGCGATGGATGCAGCTCCTCCTGCGGAGACTCCAAGGTTGGCCTCGCCTGATTTGTGGTCCATTCACTGGTCCTCCGACGGATGGCTTTGGGAGCAAAATGGCTGCCAGGTTTACACTTGTTGCCGGTACTAACGTACCTGTTACGTTAGTTCAGCGAATTCCTGTGAAATACGGCTAGCACGCGCCACCGGGAAAAAAAAAGGGGGCGTTCTGCAAACACCTTTCCTGATTTACGACCATTCGATGGAGGGTTTTGCATGGAGGATGAAGCCAAGGCAGATCTGCCCGTTTCCGGCTAAGCCAAAACGTCAACGGTCATTCGAGCATGACAAATCGAAGGTTATCCTGGGATAATTCCCGACGGTTCATTTGCCTGTCGCGACACACGCCGCCCAGGAGGTCCACAGCTACTTTTTGGGTGACAAACTTTCCCAAAATATCTGAATTTTCTCAATTGATTTTAATGGCCCGTTTCACGCCGCGCATTTGTCAAGGTCGAAGCGAACGGCAAACGCGTGTTTAGGTAGCGTGAAAAATCGTACGGAACGTGGCAGCCCGATCTCAAGTCGCCGTTGCAGTCGGAGTTGAAGCCGCCGCTGAAGACGAAGATGAAAATGAAGATGGAGCTGAAGTGGCCGCCGCCTCCTAGATGCTAAATGCCATTTGCATACAGGCTGCCCAAGGGCCCTCCACATGCGGCCACATCTGAAGGGGGCTCCCAGCTCCGATTCCCGCACATGGCAATGAAATTTACGACACTTTCAACACTTCACGCCGCCAAGTTTGGGGCAGAGGAGCGCTGGACGAGATCACGCACACGGGCAGCACTTGCTCCAAAGCCCACGCTGCACAGACAAAAAATATTAGCATATTTTTAATTATAGCTAATTTAATTTACATTTTTCACACCATTTTTAATAGAAGATTTGAGTTAAGGAAATATTTAAACTATACACCAACCTACACCATTTAAGAAAACTTTAATATTTGCAAATGACGAAGATTAAGTTGTTCATCTTTTAATATTTAAATTTTAAAAAAATTTAATTATGTTTTTACCATTTTCAAATATAATGTATATAATTTTTAATCTATATAATTTTTATCAAATTTGCTTCGTAAAGGCATTGGTTGTTAAATAAATCATTTACCAATTTTAATCAAACTTTTTATTTTTAGATTGACCAAGTCTTAATTTGAAATTCAGTTATGTAAAAAAAAAGGTAATTTTGTGTTGTTTAATTTCCTTATCAAAAACTTATTTATATCTTTTGATCTTAATCAAACGAAAAGGTTCTTTCTTTATCTAAATTCAAAGTAAAACGTATCTAATAATATTCCTTATTTAAATAAATTAAGCCTAATTGAAACTTTTTTGTGTGTAGCAGATAAGAGGGAGAGGTAGAGGCAACCAAATTAGTTTTGACAGAGCGGCCAAATGTTTACACATGGCTGCCAATGACGGCAACACCTCCCCAACGGCCTTAGTTTTGGGTGGGAGTTCCCGTTCCCGTTCCCCATTTCCAATTTCCCAGCCTGCAGCTTCCAGCTTCCAGCTCCCAGCAGCACATAAACTACCAAAATATTTTAATTTCAATTTCGACGGTGGGGCTGAGGGGAGAACTCACGCTGGGAGCAAGTGTATCGGAGGATCGGTGGCTGCCGCTTGACAAATGCAACCGCCAACAATGACGCAGTTGGTGGTGCATTTCTTCGGCATTTCTTTAAAAATAAATTTATGTGGCCGCCTTCGCTGCTGCGCCTTTGATATTTCCTCGATGCTTCCTCAATGAACTCGCTGCGGACTGCAGCTCCACTTTTTTTTATGCGGCTTCTGCGCGCTGCCGTCGAACTAATTGCAAACAAAAAGCGAAAGATACTTTTGTGTTCTGCTTTTTTATGGGCCCCCAAATGCCTCGGTCGCTGCCTTAAATTTCGATCTAATGAAGTTTAATGCGCGCATTTCTCATAAATTATATGAACAAACCTCTTCTTCTTCGACTCGGCTGCCCTTTTGTGGATCCCGAAAAAAAATCACATAATGCCCGGGCTTTGTGCCATAGGCAGGCGAAAGTTGGCCGGGATACAAATATAATACAATCAGGCCCAGCTCCGCCGAATCCCCAGTTTTATGCGTTTTTAATATTTCCCTTTATGGATTCTATGTCCGGATTTTGCATAACAATAAAGCGGATATCGGTCAACCTTTCTGTGAAAGAGCAATAACTTGGAAAACAATTCACCGGCAAGGCCTCTGAGTCACCCGGTTTCTAAAAGGCCAGACGCTGAGGCGTCAATGAAAGTTGGCTTAGAAATGTTGGAAATATAAGAAATTTTAGAAAAATGTATATAATTAAATATTCTTCAATTATTTTAAACAATAAAGAAAGCTAGCTTCATGGAGGCCAATTTTAAATACCATTGCTGCAAAAAGACAAATTTATTACTATATTAGGAAACTTTATATCTCGATTTGAATGAGTATATGATTAAAAACAATGAAGACTGGTCAATCGTTACCATATATGATCAAGTCTTTCGATGTTTATAGAACTGAAAACATTTGTATATTCCTTTTCTTTCATTGGATTTATGTTGCAGTAATAATAAAGAAAATATTCTTAAATGTGTATTAAATGGTTGTGAACCAAAGAACAATATAATTGAAATGAATTTCAATTGAATTGCCAAAAACCAAAACAATTTAACAGTTGTTCAGTGCAATACTTTTACTTTACAAAATTAATTGCTTTTTTAAGACAAATGGCTCTGTCACATTATAAGCCACTTACCCCGCAAATTAGCCCACAAATCCGGATAAATCCGATGATCTGCCTATTGACTGGCTTTCCCTAGGCACAAGTGCCAACTCTATTGTCCGGATGTTATAGACCTCACCACGTGTTGGTTAAACATGGAGTTTTCGTTCGTTTTTTTTTCACGAATTTCGCCAAACATCTGTCCAAAATGCAGAAATCACACACAACCCGCAATTCTAATGCGCAGTGGGGAGATGGAGATGGGTTTTCGGTTGGACAAACTTCATGGAACACTGTGTGACTGCATGGAATGCCGGGAATTGTGTATCATTTTTTATATGACAAGCCCGTAGCAGAGCACGTACTAAGCTGACACAATGATGCAATCATCACGTGCAGCGTTTGTTTTCCAATTCCCATTTTTCCCCCGTCGGGTTGGGTTCCACAAATACTATATGCTATATGCTATATGCTCTATGCCTTATGCAATGCAGCAGCTCTTTGGGAGTCGGATCGAGGGGCTTTGGCCACGCCATTTATGACGAGGATTTCGGCCAGTTCGACAAGGTCCGCCGACTGGGTTGTTCTGCGGTTTTGTTCGATTACCGGACAAGAATGGCTGGCTCCATGGGAGAAACCCTTTCATATTTTAATTGTCGAGAGTCTTCTGTGCGGCAGCTGGCATTGTGAGGCTTAGCAAAGCGGTACGTGACGGGGCCACACGCGCGACTCTTACAGCCCCGGTATTTCTGCACCACAGTGCAAAGTACACGGAACAAAATACAGATCGTGTTTGAGTTTAATCAAGTTCAAGGTTTCATATTTAAGTTTTATCAAATTTATCATTATAACATTAACTAATCCTCTTGCCATTGAACTGAAAGGAATACATGACTCTTACGATTTTTGTTTTCTTTTTAAGCGCCAATTTCCCAATGTTATGTTAACTGCCAGAGAAAGTTAACATGAAGCAGAATGCTTGTTAGGAAAGTAAAAAATTTGTCCACATTTTTTAAACCACAGAAGAGTTTTCTTAAATTAAATAATAAATACAAATTAAATCACCTTAAATGATCTTTTACAATTTGTTATCTTATATAAGTTCTTTTCAAGGATGGGAAATAAAATCATAAAGAATATTAAAATTTCGCCTTAGACTTGAAATAAATCTATGACTTGATTTTATGCCAACTTTGCCAAAAACCAAAAATATTTACTTCCGTGTAAGAAAAGGCAAAGGTACAAGAAGTATTTTTCTGTGTATAGAGTGGCATTGGCCCGAAACCGAAGTTCGTGTTCCGCTGTTGGCCAGTGTATTTGCGACCAGATGCATCTGATCTGGCTCTGGGCGAGTGCATTGACTTGGCAATTAAAATTCTACAGATATGCGATACATTAATTACTCGCTTCAATTGAAATGCAAATGCCAAAACTCGCCCATCTCTTGGCTGCTGCTGGCTGCTGTTGGCTCTCAGCTCTTGGCCCGGCTAGCGTGTTTCGGCCAAGTTAAGAATCAGCGGGGGTAGGAGTCGCCGGAGTCCCAGAGCGAGGGACTAGTTTCCTGGAAAGCCGCGCCGAGATGATTTACAACCAGAAGCGCATTTATTCAGACCGTTTTTCGCTTTGGCCAGCACACAGCACACACTCGCACAAAAGTTGACACTTTATTGATGCTCATAAATTGCGACGTCTGGCAGCAATTAAACCAACACGTCCCCAAGGACATGATGGGCAGGACGTCAGTGATTTGTTTACAGAGATTAGCGGGGAAAACAAAAAAACCAGGAGCAGGGAAAATTTGTGTCAGGTGCGCCAGGTAAGCCGGCTTCGCAAGAGGCAGGCCAAAATGTCAAAAAGTGCACTGAATTTATGTCGCAGCGATTTACGACGATTCCCAGTCCCTTAGCGCAATGCTCTGGTTCTTCCCGGCAAATCCAATCCAATCCAATCCCATCCAAACGTATCCCTTTTGGCCCGGCCGTTAGTTAGCCGGAATCTAGAGTCGTATATTCGGGATGGGTCGCTAGGCGTCAACGCCTCTATTTGGGTTACGCCCAGCAGCGAAGGGCCGCTTGTCAAACGCCCACAAATCCAACTCGCAATTCCAGGCTGCCGTTTGCCCTTCTTCTTTTTTTGTCGATGTTTATCCTGGCCATGTGTTGCTCTGTTCGCCATAAATATTGAAATTTATGTAGTACGCGAAAGGAAGGATGGCCTAACAGGCCAATCACCAAACTCTGGTGTCCTGCTCCCATGGTTTATTAGTATTTATTTGTGGGCCTGTTTCGGTTCGGCATTGTCAAAGGACTCGATGTTTTATGACCAAGGGGAGGCATAAAAAAACCAAAACTTAATCCCTGGATTTATTAACAGCATAGAGTTCCAGGAACTCCAAACATCTCGGGCTGGGTTAAACAATCTCAATAAGAATTCAAATGACAACTCAACAAGTATTCCGGTGTGCCTAATGCATTTAGGGAAACCACGCCATTTGTCAAAACATGTCATTTGGACGGAAAACAATTTAACAACATTTAACCAAAAAGCCAGCTCGGCCAATCAACATAAATTTAAAGCGCAGTCGGCCGGCTAAAATGCCCAAATGGCCATTTGTGCGGCCGAAAAAAAGTGAAAGTCTAATGTGGTTCAAATGCTGCGAATGAATGCGGACCTGGATTGGCACTGCCTTCTGGTACACACACAGCCCATGTCCAAGTCCACATCCACATGTCCTCCCCCGCCTCGCGGATCTTGTAATTTTGTGCCGAAAACTTTTATTACGATAGGATTTGCTGGCCAAAACAGGCCGGCCAGTTAGCCACCACCGCCGCCAGAGATCGAAATGCAAATGGCCGAGACAAGCGGCCGGGCATTTTGTTAGACAGAGCGCCCAAGTGGGGTCGACGGGCTGCCAAATCAGGTTGAGGTGGCCGCTTTGCATACGCCGAGCCGTGCTTTTGGGCCAAATCGCTCCAGTTATGTCAAGAGGGAAATAAAAGCAGCCGAGGCAAAGCCATAGCCAAAGCTCAGCCAAAGCATGAGGTAACTCAACGGAAAATTGCTTGACGAGAAAACAGGGAAAAGCGCTGCGTATTTTCCGCAACGCCTTGTAGAGCAAAGTGTTGTACATGTCCGCCGGCCGCAGACACCGTGCTCGTAATCTGTCTCGCTGGACCGAGTCTTTCCTCATATAAAAATATTTTCGTCTGCACACGAGGTTCACTGGAAAAGTTGGGGAAATTTACGAAAATTTGTAAACAATCAAATAATAATTGGAGTAGAAGAAGCGCTTGCCTTTTACAAGCTTGTTCAAAAGGTTTATTTTTATACATTTACAAAAGTTTGGATACTTTTTTGTTCTGTAATAAATATTAAGGTATATAGAAACAGTTTTGGTAACAACATTTTATATTGAAAATATTTCAATGTCTTAGAAATGTATGCATTCAAAATGATATTATGGCAATGAAATTTCTTATTGATTTCTTTTAATAAAACTAAAATAAGGTGTTCACTGTGCTCTTTTTAATTAAAATACAAATTGACATAAAAAATGTTTATACCATTTTGTGAAGTTATTCTTTGCAAGTTTATCAAAAATATAAAAATGAAATGCATTTTAATTTTATAGTTCACGTAATCTAGCTTTTACTTATTTAAGTGTGAATTGAAAATACCTACTGAAAAAACACACACCACTAATTCTTATATTGATATAAATACTCATCAAATCGAAGTTATGTTAAAATCCATTTTTTGAAACTACAGAAACTCTCATTGACGCCTACCCAATTTCCCAATCTCTCCCACTAACTCAAATTGCAGTTCATAAATCTTGGGCTCAACTCCGGCCAACATAGAACTGGCCGAGAATTTGATTTGTCATATCAATAATTTATTACATAATTATAGTTTGCATAGCCGAGCTGCGAACACACACACACCGAAGCACCGGAACTGCTGCCGGCTGGTAATTACCACCAAACAACTGGCCATAAAGTGTCGGAGTTGGCCGGAATATCGGCGTTGGCTTGACTCAATGAGTTGTCTAAGCTCGCTGCCCGCTCCACTATACAATGCGTCGATTAAAATCGGTGTTAAAATTTATGCAACCGAGTTTTTATTCGATTTCTATCGACAACAGCGGTAACAAGTTTGGCCAGATTATTTCTGATGTTTTTGCATTTTCTGGCCATTTTCGGCGGCTGTTCACGTGTGTAATTGTGGCTAAACAAGCAATTTATTGGCCCCGATTGGAAATTGGCAATCCTCTATCAATGCTCTGTAGAACGCAGATACATAGATGATGGGTTTTTGTGTTTTCGTTGGCAATGGGGCTTTCCCATTTTCCATTGGGCACCACGGCCATCCAAATAAGGCAGCCGAAAATGTATCGCCGTCTGACCGAACAATCGACCAAACCAACTACCATTTTCATGGGGCCTTTATTAATAGAAATAAATCAAGTTTGGTGCACAGACATCAATTAGCCACAGCCACGGCGAAATCCCGAGTTGGCTACCAACCCACTGGCGTCAGATACAAATGTATCTGTATCTGCACATGCTGCCGGTTGGTGTTTTTTGGCCCGATCGCGTCGTGTAACAGCCGCCACATATGTTAATAATTTGCAAAATGCATTTGTCTGGCGATAACACGCAGGTGATACGGCACCTGAGATCTGTCAGAGCCACTCCCCGCCAATCGAGACCCTTGATTTCGCTGGCGCCTGGAGTTTTGCTAGCAATTAGCGCCTTTCGATTGGGATTCGAATTCGGATTCGGCCTTATCGCGGCTTATGAAGCTATCAGAGAGCAGAAGGCTGCGCCGATACGACATTGTCATAAGTCAGAAATGAAATCGGAGCCCCAACGGGACCCCAATCAATGGGTAGAAGCTGCCTCCATTAGATAAAAATCCACTGGCCCATAGATAAAGCCTTAAACGCAGTGATGCATTCCACCGATAATGCGACAGACAGCGGCCAATTCATAATTCCCCAAGTCCGTTTTTGGGGACTACACAGAGAAAAATTCTAACCGACAATCAAATTATTTTTATTGCTATTACTTTAAATTGCTGCCTTATCGTTAAGAGCTAACAATTAGTTCTATGTTATGGGTTAATTTTCTATTTATTTGGTATTTTTTTATTAAATAATAAATTTACATACATTTATTTTAATTAATTGAAAATACTTGACTTATGTTAGAATTAGATAATAATTTGTATATTAATTTTGGTGGGATTGGATATAATTCAGATAAGGTTGAGGGCTTCTTTTCTTTGGGTTTGAGGGTATTTAATATATCAGTATGTTTAAATCTATATTTGCACGTCATTTTATGAATCAAAGTCAAACTATATGGAGCTAATAGAATAGAATGTCTTATACTTCATTATTAAAATAAAATATTAAATATAAAATATATTACAAAATATCAATTCAGTTGACTTTGTAACAAAGTTGCTTGGTCATTTATACTTATTTTTATACGATTGAAAATGCATCCCAAGTTTTTCTCTCTGTGCACCAGCAACAATGTCGCGCAGGCGTAACTCGAAACCAGAAGGGACATACTCGTAAATCGCCAGCCGGGAAAGGGAAGAAAACCAAAAGCGTACTCAGAACGAGCGCAGCCGAAACGAATATTTCTGGTTTTTATTTCATCGCCCAGCCGAAGAGGTAGGGCATATTTTTTAATTTATATTTCGTTAATTTTTATTTGAAGAGTTGACATCCAGACGCACCGTTCTGGGCCCGATATCTCCTCGTTCGTCGCCATCAGCAGCCACATGCCGTCTTCGTCTTGGCCGTTATCGCCCGTTTAGGCAACGCCGCTGGGAGCTCAGACTCCGACTCCGACTTCAACTCCAACTCCAATTCCAATTCCGAATTGGGCCCCGACTCAGACTCCAACTCCCATTATGATAAATCATTTTTGTTTTTTTTCTTGACATGTTTTCCTGCTCTCAAGTCATCCAACCTTATCGCTGTCTTTTGTGTGTTCTACCGGAAAACGTGGTATGTGATCTTAAGTCCTAACAAAATTTATAAGACATTTTAAAATGGTTCCTAATTGCATCTAACTAATATTAAAAATTTACTTAGCTGTGTTAAATTTGCAATCTAATTTCAATAAAGGATATTTATTTGTGACACTGATGTTGGTCTCTTAAAATTTTTCAAGTCAATCCAATAGGAATAAGCTACCACATCAATGTAGACCAGAATTACTATCAATAAATATGTGATTAGGTAAAATACATTTTGAATTGAAATTTACTTACATATTGGTAAAAGATATATTATAACACTTTCGGTTTCAATGCCATAAATAATGGCTGTCAACAAGTAGAACGATTCAACTGATGTGGGTATAATGTGTCCCAGTAAAAATATAAAAAGTGAAATCTGGTGCCTCTGCAAAGATAATATATTTATAAATATTAAAAATGTTTAGATAGTCAACGTATATTTACAAATATGGCTCCAAAGACCAAAAACAGAGATATTAAATCCATCAAGAGAAATGTAGTGCCCAGCACCCAAAATCCAGTAGTCTGTTTTTCGTATTCGCCAGTCATTACGTCTAGTGTGGATCTCTGAGAGTACTTCATCTCGTAATACATCAGGTATGTCAAAAGTGCATTATATATGATTAGCCATATTCCCCCTAGAATACATCCCCAGCGGAGCCCAAAAAAATAGCAACAGCCATCTAACTTAATCATTTTAAGGTCTTCTGAAATTTTGATATCTCAGGCAAAGGCATTTTGTTTTGCGAAAAGCAAATAATGTCTGGTTGACTCCATTTAATTTACAATTTACAACCGATTTCACGTGCTGATAATTATTGTTTTCGAGGAACAAATCCAGGTTACAAGTGTCAAATACGTTGACCCTGCAGAGTAAGTAACGAAAACGAACATTTAGGAATTCGGTTTTAACTGGCTTATGATTCATGCGGTGAATCGACCCACCGACCACTGGATTCGAGACAATTTAAAGACCAAACCTGAAACAAAAACCAACTGATAGCATCGCGGCAAAACGAAATGCCATAAAAAAGACCAGGGCAACTTCTCGGTGCGAGTGAGTTTTGCAGAAATTAAGAAATTCATAAGTTCCCTGTGTGTTTCGCTGAAAGATTTTATGTGATTGGACTTGGTTTTGCCTGGATGTGAATGCGTTTTCGTACGTGTGGCAAAGAGCTGCAGGCGGGGCTCAGATCCCGATGCAGATTGGGATTGAGATTGTGATGGCGGAAGAACTTGTTGAGCACTGTGAGTTGTGGCCATAAAATACATATATGTATATAAAAGAGACTGGCTCCGATATACAAATCTGTCGCCCCCGCAAAGATTCCAGATTCCAGCAAATGCATGGGCGCACTTCGGCTAATGTGACACTAAACTGATGTAATAAAAAATCCGCTTATCGGGCTAACAAAGCCTCCAAAGCAGGCCCAAATAAAAAACTAAATACCGCTGAGACACCGGCGACAACAATATGAAATTTCATACTGACTGACAGGTCAGCCCACGAACACAAAGACCCCTGGATAAAAAAAGAGTGAATCAAAATTAAATCAAATTTCAAATAGAGCCAAGGCTTCAATGGGGAATAGAAGAGGTCGTCGAATTACGGCAAAATCCCAGAGTGACTTTGATATTCTGCTGTCAGGTGTCCAATTCGAATGTCAATGTCGCCCCGCTTGCCCCAAGAACTTGGCCTCATATGGAAAAATAAACGAACAGAAATTAAATTATTATGGTCGGGCAATATTTTTGTAATTTCTCTCCGTTCAACGAGGAGGTGGCGGAGGAGGGGGCGGGGCTGTGCAACGCACCTCAACAGACACATTTGGCGGGAAAACCCGTTTGGAGTACTCCGGGACTCGATTCGGCCATCGATCAACTTCGAGTGCCCGTACTTCAATTATGCGTAATTTAAAAGAAATTAATGTCGTGCAAGAAATTACTTTTCGGTCTTTGGTTTTTGGTTTTTTTTTTTGCCTTTCTTCGCTGCGTTTTATATTTTTTTTGGGTAAAAACAACATTTAAGAGCGGCCGACGCGCAAAATGTATAACTGCGCTCATGTACGGAGCACATAATCATAATATTTATAGTATTGGCATTAAATGCCGGTCGCGCCCAAAAAACACAAATTGGGAAGGAAAAAATTACTTCTTTTATGCCGTGGATAAAATCCCGAAAATTCCTCAATTAATGTTTATGCCTTTAACCGTTTCTTGGCAAAGTTTTCTCTTTGAAGAATTTGGAAGATCATTTTATTAATTTCCATTTATTTAACAATTGATATATTTTTACAAAAGTTCAGAGATCAAAAATATATAAGGTATAAAAAAAACTCTTATCAAAAATCAGTTTTTGGAATCAGAGAAGAAGAACATGGCCCACGGGTGGGCAGTCAGCATTTTTCTCCCTCATATCTCAATCTGGCCATTTCTCATCCTGGTGGCCCAAATCGATTGCTATACTTGTTGGCTTATTCCCGAAAAAAGAGCAAAACCAAAAAACAACAGCTAAAACATAACCCCCAATTATGATATATATTTTATGAGAGCACTTTCGAGGAGGAACCGCTGGCAGGAGGCAGTCTGAAACTGAGCAAGGGCCCTTTGCGCTCCTTTAAGCCGGGCCAACAACCCACACACAGGGTATAACAATAAAATAAAGTGCAGTTAACACATGACTTGGCGCAAATAGTGTCACATTTTGATAAATGACACTCGTTTGTCAAGCAGGCACCACATCCGCCATCCATTCTCGCTCGGCCCAGATATTTTGCGAGGCCGCGAGTGTGTCGACCTCTTTGGGGCCCAAAAATTACCCCCCAAAATACAGCGTTTAAGCCAGAAACGTCTTGTCAAGAAGTCTCGGCTCTCGTCAATCTCAGAGCAAAGGTGTTCGGAGTGAATTACACGCTTCGCACAGCCAGAGGAGCAATCTTGACGGATGGGTTAGCCAAAGAAGAGGCCTCCATCGAGGGACAGCTTTATTATGTCTTAATTCGCACCGAGGAATCCTCATCCAGTGGGTCAACTTTCGTTTCGGGGCGTGTGTTATCCCAGAGCTGTTAAAAATATTGAATTAAATTTGCCGAACGCGCAAATCAATTTTCGCATAATGCGTGGGGCAAGCTTGTAATTTCTTAATATTGAACTTGTGCTGCACCCAGAAATGCGAACCAAAGGGGCACTTGGCCACTTTTCATTAGGTGGTCTCTCCTTTGTGGGCGCGGCTGGTTGGCCAAAACTTTATTTACCGCTAGAACGCGATACAGCCAAGATGATCATCTGCCGTTGCTTTCCGGCTGAAATGCAGGATGGCTGACTGGATGGCTGGGTAGGTGTAGCCATAAAGTTCGCGCTTGCAGGCCAAAGTCAAAGAACGAGTTTTCAGCAATAACAATTACAAACACTTAAGCCAGAGAGCCAACTTTTTTTTTGTTTTTTGGGCGTGGTTGATTTGTCAGAAAGGCGTGCTGTGGGCCAAGACGTCCTGTTGTTTTAAATTTTTGGCTTAAAGCTGGAAAGAGAGTTCCGCCAAGCGGCCAAGATATTCAAGCATAATGTAGATATATTTGGGGAAGCCATAACATTTAATTTCGAATAGAGTATCCCCACGGCAGTACCATAATCCCTCCTTTCAGCTGGTTATGATTTCGAAAGTGGCACAAACTAATGCAGTAGGCACGGCGCACACAATGCATCCACCATTTGATAGTCAATAAATTTGAACATTAGCCAGACACTTCGTTTCAACCTGCTGGCATTGTCAATGTCGCAACGTGTTAAAAATAAACGTACGTTTGTAAATTTCATCGCCCTAATCCAGCATATCATGATAAATTATGACTTAAATCAGCTTTTGTCACATTTTCAACTCATCGTCAAGTCGAAATGAACAGAGGAAAATTTGTCACAGGTTAAATAGTTTGAGGTGTTGGAAATTATCCGGTCTTCAGAAAAGGTGTGAGCCACAAACACAAGACAACGTATGGAAATGAAGCAGCTGCAATATGGTGAATTATAAACAAACGGTCTGGTTAACATGACACTGGTCAAGTTATCAGTTTAGTTTGCACATCTGAACATGAAGTGGTAAATGTTTTGCTAACTCAATTTGATTTCAAAGTTGTGAAAAGTTGATAAATAGTTAAGTTCGCCGAAATAGTGACAATTAAAAAGCAGTAAAAATAACAATTTAGAACATTTTCCTACAAATAAACCTTTCTACAAATATTGAACATTTGGAGATTGTATAATATAGCAACTTCCAATAGGTAAGAGTACAAAAATCATTTCAAAACAAGTTTAATTAGGCTGAATGAAAATCTCAAAATGTTTAATAGATTTTTATATAGAAAATTGTATTTTCAAAAATAGAAAAACAGCTGAAACCGATAACTCCCCCTTAAGCACTATTTTTTCCAGTGCTTCCGTTGCCCATTCACAAAAAGCGCAGCGTCTTTTCTTAAGCTTACAAAATGATGCATTTTCCTATGCAACAGTCAGGCGGCAACGACATAATTTAGACTTTTCGCCCTGGCAGGCACAATCCCTCCCCCCCTCCGCCTTCCATTCCTCACCCATTTTTTCCGGAGTAAAAGCCAAAAGAAAATGCTTTTCCCTCCGCCACTCCCGGATCGCATTGTCTGGTGAATTAAGTGCAAACATTAGCAGCAAACAAAGCCCAGCCGAGATGATGACGATGGAGGCGATGATGATGATGATGATGATTGTTGTGCCGGAGATGCTGATGAAGACGATGTCGGGCGGTGGTGCTGATAATACCCCATGGACTTTACACCTAGGCAAATGGAACGTGATGGAGCTTTTTCTCTTTTCAACTCCGCTCGTGCAAATGATTATCAATCATTTTGGGATTAAAATTCCTTGTGGTGTTTTGTCACACATTTTGTTGTTTCACCAGTAGAGTGAGATATACTTAGCACACGAATATATATGTATATAGATAGAAAGATAGATAGATGGTTGCATCGGGGGTACATCACATTGTGTCTCGGGTCGTCATCAATATAAACTGCGGCGGTATTTAGCATAAAAAAGTCTTTTACAAACGGCCCTCAAATGTTGCAGGTGTCTTGGCCACAAATCTCCGGCGAGTGCAAGCTGCAGATACAGATACGGATGCAGACGCAGATGCAGATACATCTAAGAGATACACCTACGGGGTTAAAAGTGTTGCCTGACAATATTTCCTCGCTGCCCGATCTATTTGCCGTTTGCTTTTGTTCGGTTTTTGTTTCAGTTTCAGTTTAAGTTTAAGTTGAAGTTTTCCCGTGTTTTTCTTTCGAACGATTCTCACGTTTGTTCCTCCTGACAAGTGGATTTAGCGGCATTGACGTATGGGTTTACAGATAGTTTCGACTTTTCTCCCTTCTGCCGCATGTGCCCCGAGTTGAGTGATGCTGCTAATGGCGGGTAATTAATATTGTAACGGGCCGCGCATTCTGAACCGGAGCAGCTTTCGCCGGGTAAATGGTATTGTGACCCAGGGCAATCGGCGAACGTTGGCGTTTTGACTTAATCCAGCTCGTAAATTGAATGGAATATCATAAATTCGAACGATAAGTAAGCCCCTTCTAATACCCGAGCTGAGCTCAAAGCTTGGAGCTCTGCACTGAACGATTTCATAAGCAATTATTGGCCAGATTTATGGAAGGCCCCCGTTGGAGCCTGTCGCCGATTCGTGTCAAGGCGTTGGCCTAAACCATTTTGTGCGGGCAATTAAAGCGGTCAATAAATACGAATTGAATTTCTATTTCTGGAGCGCGGGCTACTTAAACTGGGGGGGAACATTAAAGCATTTCCGTAATAGTACGCCAGGTAGCAGGACTTGGGAGTGGTTTAGTAGGCAGGTAGGCTAATAAAAACCGTCATGATTTACAGTTCGCACTCTTTACGATGTCCCGGCGGTCTCTAGTCGGCGACTCTATCGGTTTCGGAATTATGTGGAATCTAACTAAGCGGGAAATATTTAAACATAATTCTATTTTTTTGTATTTTACTTCCAGCTACTCATCAACTCTTCTTGGGTTCGGTTCTGGCCGGGTTTTGTTTTATGTTTCTGGCTTTTATGGCCCGAGCGCATTTCCTTTACGAACGGTGGCAGAATGGTCATAAAAGAACACTGTTTCTTTTTCGAACTTGGCCCAAAACAACAAAGCAACTGGCATATACATATATCTGTGGAGAATTCTGTGAGCCGTTTGATGGACCGACCGACCTGACGTAATTAAAATCATTTATTGGCATATTTGAAGCCTGATTCCTGCTCGGCCCACGTAATCCACATAAAAGCCAACGTTTAGACCAACTCTGGCGCAATGCGCATAAAACATTTTCCGTCATGTAGCATTTTCACTTAAAATTCACACTTGATACACAGAGCGAGCATTTATCATTTGGCTGGAATCTGGCGATGCCTTTCAGAGCTTTTTCCACCGAGGCCTAAAGTGTCGACTCTTAGGGTTTCCAGTCCGTTTCGCATCTTTTGATTTATTTCCAAGTGCCCCATCGTCTATGTCGTTGAAGTTGTCGTTGTCGTTGTCGTTCTCGTCGGGCTTTTATTTGTAAGGCAACCTAAATATTGAGATACAGATCTGCGGTCAGTGTCAACTGGAGCTATGTGTGCACATGGAAGTTCCTTCGCCTCATTAGACGAGTGCTCGTAAAAAGCGGGCACATCTCGGCCAGCTCGACAGTTCTCACGGATCCAGTGCAACTCTGGCCAGATGTCACCGATAGCTGGAATAATAGTTTTCCTTGGACGTGCTCGTGCTAAGCTCTTTAACTGATTACCCGGCTTTTGGATATTAACCTTTGGGTTTGGTAAATTACGATTTGGCCAAAGTTCACACTTTGACTTTGAGATACAAATAGATTTCTCAGTTGATTACTAAGATCCGTTTGATGATATTTTCCTAAATCTGGTTAATCAAAACATTGTTTCAATAAACCATATTATACAAAATTATT
The DNA here is from genome assembly GCA_036346975.1 of Drosophila prolongata. Taxonomy (NCBI): domain Eukaryota; kingdom Metazoa; phylum Arthropoda; class Insecta; order Diptera; family Drosophilidae; genus Drosophila; species Drosophila prolongata. The sequence goes on along the minus strand of JAYMZC010000176.1, from coordinate 1,484,000 downwards.
CAACTAGTTGTTTGCAATAATATTAGATATTTTCTTACTCAGATTTTATTTGTCTGGCGAAAGAAAAAGCTTTACAATTTATTTTTTCAAAATCAAAAATTGTTGCATTGAGGTTTTAATTACCAAAACAACAAATTACTTAAAAGTCTTCGTCTTTTCTGCTTTATGGAAAGTATATTCAAGAGATTGATTTAAATTCATAGAAAACTAAATTACAAAAATTAAACATGAAATAAATTCTGGAAAATGTTTAAAATATATAAAATCCACTGAAAATTACATCGAAGGTTAATCTTTACATAATAATTAATCGCGACCAGATAAAATCCTAGTTAAAACTAAAGTTGTTAGATTTCTATGGATTTCTTGGCCATTTTAGGCGCGCTGCAAGAATACCAATGAGCCAAGAAATACTTATCCAGATCGGAGCTTGAGTCATCCAAGGGAAATAACAATTGCTCATTTTGGGAGCTCAAAATGCACCGTTAGTGGGGTTCGTTATCCCCTTCTGAAAAGCGGTTCGGTTTAAGTTGGTTCGGTTTGTCGTGGCTTTTATCAATTGTTCAATTGTCGGACTTCAAGCCAAAGTATGACAAAGTGGGCAACATTAACGCTTTGTATGCATCAAAAGACATGTAGAAAACCCGAAAAAATTATGACAATTTCATTCGAAGAACCACTTCGTCAATGTCAGACTGACGAGCCCCAAGATCTGTTACTCTCGCCCCAGTCGAACTCATTCTCTCGACTCTGGGTTTGTGTTTCTTACCTTTTACCTGCGGAGAAGCAAGTTCTTTAAGGGACTTGTCGTGTTTTCTCGTTTCAAATGTAACAAAAAGCGCACAGCTGTCCGCCAAGTAACTAGAAAACGTGTAAACTTTGGCCAAAGCCTAATTGGTTACTCCCTGCTTCCGAGAATTGTCCTAAAACGTAACTAACTTTGTAGTTGCGGGTACCCCTAAAACATGAGCAGAATTTACATGTTATGCAACATTACAGCGAAGTTAAAACCCAACCGATTGTGTGTGTGGTCCGAAAGGTCAAAAGGCTTGACACCGCTTTAGACCAGCAAATCAATATGTGGGCTTACAGAAAAAGGAAAGCACAATAGTTGGCCTAAGACGGCTTAGGGAAACACTTATGTACTTTGGCAAACTAAATGAAGCCAAAGAATTGAGGACAGTGGGTTTCGAGGCGTTGAGTTTGAGATATAAGAAAGTGTAAAGGTATTTTCCTAGGTCAAGTTTAAGTTACTAAGACTAACACAAAATATACTTATTCCTCTTTCTTTTCTAGAATGAGTTAATAATAAGATACATTTAATAAAAAAATATTTATGTTAACTGCCCCCTTGGGCCATAATTTCCCCAATTATTTACTAGACTTCCATTTAATTACAAATTCGCGTTTGCATAACTTCAGCCATTGAACCACAGTGATTCAAGTTGTCACTTTGTGTGTTCCTCGACCACTTTTCGGTAACAGCTCAGGCCAAAACTCTGGTCCACCTGGCTTAACCCACAACCGAAACCACAAACTGAATGCTGTTGGTGGGAGCGTGTGTGTGTTTGTGCGACTATCAAACTGTCAGAAATTATGACATTTGAAATTTCACGTAACCGAACAAGAAAGTTGGGGCTTTGCCCCTGCCTCAGCCCAAAATATCCGTGAAAAGCCAAAGCCAAGTGTTTCAAGTGTCAAATCGGGTTGTTGTTGATGCTTTTGCAGCAGCTTCCTCGAAATACTTGTACATACGAAATTTTCAATTACAGTTCGTGCCAAAATGCTAGAGATCAAATTTAGCGCCCGGCTTACATATCTGTCCGGTTGTCTATCAAAAATGTATCTGGAAAAAAACACACACTCACCGCGGCAACGTCAGCAGACAAACATATTTAAATTGTTGAACATGAATGGTGCGGGGGGAAGGGGGGTGCGAGGTTCGTATTGCAGCAAAATCAAAAAAACACGCGGCTTTTTGGGGCTCAGACACACGCGCCAAAAAATTTGTTTTCCGATTTTCGAGAGGCAAAGAAATCCGCGACACTGAATGAAACCCGCGATTGCTTGTTTTTGTCATCGCCCCACGGTGTCTACAATTGTTGAGCATGCAAAATGGGAATAAATAAGAAATTCGCTGGGATTCGAGGCTGGGAACATGAGACACGGGCAAAGCAAAGTAAAGCAAAGCAAAGCGGGCACAAAATACAATTTCCGAAAAGTCGATTCGGCGTCAAAACATTTTTGTTTTATTTTTGTCATTTAATTGAAATTTAATGATAAGGCACTTATTTATATGCAAAGCCAGCAATCAAAAAGTCAGGCATATGGATTTCGTTGAGCCGTTCGCGAATGACTCAACGAAAGTTTCAAAGAACTGCACACAATCGATGAGTAATGGCATCCAAAATCCAATTGTTCGAATTGAAATGAATATTTCGTGACACGCATGTCAGAATATATAACTTTTGGCTTACACTATTTGACAGGGCTGAAAGTGGCGAACAAAAGGATGTGCAACAAAGAAAAGATATTGCCCATAAATAATGAACAATTTTAAGACATTAATCCGACATAAAATAAAAATCGTTGTTAAGTTGTTAGGTTAAATGAGGCAGTAAAAAGTAAGGCTGGTACTTTTGAGATCTTTTCTTCCACTATTACAAATAAAATAAAATTATACTTTGAGAATAATGATTAAATAAATAATTTTATGTTCAAGATATGTATAACTGTGGGCTTAAACAAGTTATATAAAAGTGTTTTAATAAGTTTAATACGATTATTTACATTTAATTTAGTGAATCATCTTCATGATCTTAATAAATTACCAACAAATGGTAGCGGAACAACTAGTCGCATTGATCCACTTCCTCCCTCTGATTTGCTCACTTTTGAAATTTGATATTCCCCAATTTTTCACCTCAATGTGAAATTTAGCGCTTTTCGAGCAGCTTGTGCGTGCTTTTCCTAGCCAGGGGTTCTCATCGGCATTTTTGCACCTAGAACAGCCATTCAGCATTCGGCTGGGCCAAAAAAAAGAAAGAAAAAGCTGTTAACTAGGCAGAAAGCGAGCACTTCACCGGCTTCCATTGGCAAAAGGCGATGGCCGGGGGAAGAAGCTGACAAAGCAATTTGCAGGCGAGAAAGGTGATTTTCAAATTGGTTCATTTTGCCCCCGGGTCTCAACGTAGCCTTATTGAAATCGAATTGAATTGAATTGAATGGAATGGAATTGATTTATTTGTTTGTTTGCCTGTTTGTTGGCTGGCGCGAAATTTGCATATAAGTGCGATATAATTGATTAGAAAGTGTGCGTGTGAGAGCCATCCGATCGCCGGAGTTGGTGGCCCCACCACGCACTTTCGCTGGAAAGGCGAATGCGGGCAGTGCCAGAAACCGCTTTGAATGTGCATATTTTCCCAAGAATTTTCCTTTGGCCGGGCGGCAAGTCGCTATTAAAGGCCGATGCTGGGGAAAAACTTGAAGTGAAATAAAAAGCGGACGGGCCAAGAAGCACAGCTGTCAGGCCGGGCGGGCACTCGAAATAATTTTCGTGGAAATGTAGCAAACAAAAAGAAAAAACGCCGAGCAGAACAAGACTTTTCACCATTTCATCCCATCATCTCGCACCACGCAAAGTTCTGTTCTTTTGTTTGAAGGCCGGGAAAAGTGTGGGGAAAAGGGGAAAAATTGTTTGGCCGCCGCGGAGTAGGCCAGTTTTCGACACTTGTCCAAGTGTGAACGGCCTGTCCGGATGATCGAGGGGGCTCAGGGGACTCAGGGGGGGAGGGGGGTGGTCTCTTCTGACAGCCAGTCTGTCTGGGCCGGCCAACAATTTGTTTTTCCCCCACTTACACTTTAACCTTTTCTCTATTTCTCCATTTCTCCATTTCCATTCCGAGTCTGGGCGGCATAATTTCGGCAACTGTGTAAAGTGGAAAGCGACTTGTCACTTGCCTTTCTTATGAAATACGTCAGCGCGAGGAGGAAAAACTCAGCCCCAATGAGCGTAGATGGAGGCTGGAAAAAACTTCAAGTGGTTTGTCAGCAACATTTCAAACAAAGCGTCGGCGATGCAGCAGCAACACCAGCAACATCGGCACACCAGCAACACCAACTGGAACAGCAACAGAAATAACAGTCTTCTACGGTGACAGCATCAAGATGATACACTGAGAAATAAGTTTGCTACTTTAAGGTATAACTATAAAAAGGCAATAAATGGTGACAGATCAACACAATTAATTTGTTATTTCTTTTTATTTTTTAAAATTTTATATTGAATATTTATTTACCACTTATATTAGAATACTCAACCAGAAATTTATTTTTTCTATTTTTTTATTTTGTTAATAGGGTTTTACAAAATTTTGACTAAAATAGAACCTTTTAATATTTACAATTTTTAACATCAATGCCTTTTTAAAGCGTACCTACCGTTCACCATATAATTTATAATAACAAATAGTACAAATTTGTTTTCAGTACCTTTTTTTATAAAATTTTTGTTCGCCGTCTTGCATTCTTTTTCGAATACTAAAAGAATATTTTTCTAATTTTATTATTATATTTTATTTTTCTAATTTTATTTACTGTGTAGGAAAAGAGACGAAACTCGTTTGCATCCTCTAACGACGCTGTGCATTTTGTTCACACTCACACTCAGTCACATTTGTCAGCCATTGAGGAGCCGGTGCCACTGCCCCAAAGCGAACCCCACTCCCCCTTGGGAGCACCGTGTGGCATATAGAACACTTCGACATTTCAGAGTGCAGAAGGCAGAAGGCAGTTGCAGATGCAGATGCATGGCAGTGGGGGCAGCCCCCAACAAGCTCGTAAAGCACAATGAATGCTGGATGGGATTCGCAGAGACACAACAAAGCCAACGGTTTCGAAGGGGAATGCATAATAAGTCTGGCAAATCTTGAGGTGGAAAATCTCGTTAAGTACGGGTATATGTCACTGAAGTATGGAGGGGTATTGAAATCTACACAAAATAGGGATAGAATCCAAAGGACTTAAACTAATTCCTGAGGTGAAAATTGCAGAAAATAATTTGTATACATATTGTAAAATGCAAAACATAAAAATATAATATATATTAGTGGCTCTTCAAAAATGTGTGCTATATTATCAAATAAAGAGAAAACTAAATTCAGCAAATGCAATTAAGTTAATGAACTTTCATTTATTTTAAAGATAAATGAATGGTCATCATAATACAGATACTTGTTCCTATATCAGATCGTTCAATAGTAAAGCCAATTATCTTTCCCCAACTAAAAGAAAACACAAAGAAAATTTTTCATTCCGCTCTGCGATTAATTGCAACTCTCTCGATTTCCTTCTGTGTTTTTGCTAAACTTTGCAGTTGTTTTCTTTGAGATTGCAGCTCAATATCGAGGAGTCGAAGAGCACGATTTCTTAATTAAAAGTTGGCATTGTCTAATGAAATGGAAAGCGTGGCTGGAGTCCTGCGGGTGATTTGGGTGGACTGGGTGATTTGGGTGGTTTCCCCAATGGGTGGCCCTTAGTCTGTCTAGACGATGTTAAACTTTCCCCCAATATCATCCAACAGTGGCAGCAGTAGCAGCATCATCAGCAGCTGGGAGAACTTGGTGATATTTATTTTTACAACCGGACATGCTGCAAACTTTTTACTGGCTGCGACGACGACTACGTGCGAAAGTGAAACGCTTAAAAAGGCATCGAATGTCTTTATTATGCTGGCAAAGCCAATCAGCCTGCCATTGGCGAAGACGGAAAAATCGAAACTGCAGCAGGAGGAGCTGCAACATGGCTTGTCATCAAATTTTATTGTTATTTAAATGACGAGACGGGGCGAGGACAGGCCCCTCCCTATCCCCTCCCATGCTCATGCAAAGTTTACTCTTTTTCGCCGCATTGTTGCCAATATGCAGCGCATGCCTTGCCCGTATAAAGCCAGGCCAAGACCAGCAGAGCCACTGCCACTTTGTATATAGATATAGCCAGCCGAGCAGCTCCTTCCACATATATATTTATTGCGCCTCGTTTCAGTCAATGGTGACACTTGCTGCATTTTAAATGGGCGCGCGCCTGCACATTGCCGTTCTCGAAAGGGGTTTTTCATGGGGTTTTAGGGGGTTACAAGGGGTTTCTGGGGATTTTAGGGGGTATCAGGGGGCTCCAAAGGGGCTTCAGGGGGCTCCAAGGGGTTCCAAGGGGACCGGGAGAATGCAGAAGGTGCCTGGCAACACATTCCGCAGAACCGCCTGAGTCCGCTGCTCCAACACGTTTCGCGGCCATCATTTTGCGCAGTTTTGTCCATTAAAATCATCAAAATGTATGGCGCTGGGGTTTATGTTTGCGAAAAATTTGTCACAAAAGTTGATTTTATGCTTTGTTTTGAGTGGTTGAAGTGGCTTTGTGCAGCTGCAAAAATTGGAAAGAAACGCTGAATGCCAGGGTCGGAACGCCTCTTGAACTTTGAAAAAGAAATGTGAAGAAAGAGATAAAATCATTTACACTAAAGAAAAAATCAAATAGCCCTGTTTATTTGTGTAGATCATTAACGAAATTTATGGACACACTACATTTTTTTTTTTTTTTTATACATTGTAAAAACTAAAATCTTACCAAAAATTAACCTTTAGCTGCTAGAGGCCTTTAATACATAATTCATATTTATGTTTTAAAACGTATACAAAAAAAGTTTTAAAAAAAATAGTTGCACTCTAAAACATTTTTAAATAAAACTCAATAGTATTTACAACAAAACAAATTCCACTAGCAACATAAAAGATTTTTATTTAAGAATTATTAATATTTAAATATATTATAAGCAAAGGTCTTTTTTTGGCTGAGTGTCTTAAATTTTGAATAGCAAAAATATTAAAAAATTATAAAAAATCCATGTACTTGAATCCCATTTTTTGTTCAAATATTTTGCTTACCCAAACCGGAGAAACAGTTACAAAAAAACTGCAGCTAATAATATTTTTTACTATTATAGCACTACTGTCGGCTGTCAGCGGTTTTCATTCGAATGTGCAATCAAAGCAAAGTGGCAATAAAAAAATTAGCAACGCATTCAAAATGGTTAAACGGCAAAATGAACCAATTTCGGCCACGTCGAGCAAATCAAACAGAAATCAGCCCGCGAGGCGAAAGGAGATAGTTGCGCGGGGTGGGTGAAAGAAGTAACGAAAAAAGGCAAATGCGGTAATTATTTTTTAATGTAACAAAATAATATCTGGCCAAAACGATCAAGTCACGCAAGTTTCGGCCGAGACGACCGGCCGAGTCCCGAAGGAAATTAACATGAGAATAAATAAGAAATTTTCAGCGGTCTGGGCCAAAATTGAAACCGAATCCGCAGCACGAAAGTGGCCTAAACCTGCAGCACGCACGACTTTTAAGGTGGAGTGATGGGGGCAACAGGGGGCAAAAGGGGTAAAGGGGTCAGAGAGACAAGGGGAGGGGTAGCAGGTGAGGCTTAGGAGTGTTACCGCTTGCCACCTCATGACGCATGCGCCGCGCTTCCGTTCACGTTTGGCAAATTATTTCCCCATGCGAAACCCAAAACCGCCGAAGAAAGACACCGTTAGACTGCAGACCGCTTCGAGATGAGGATGTGAATGAGGAGGGGAAGGGGGATGAGGGGTCACCTCACTATCAGTCTGATTAATCGCCCAGCCCACAAACCATTTCAACAGCAGCCCCATCGACCGAAATCAAATTAAAAACCCTATACCAGAAAGAGACGGCAATTAATCAATCCGCACTTTAATGTTGATAATATTCTCGCCGGGGGGATTTCACTATTTAATTTAAATTTCATTTGGTCCGAGTTAAAAATCTCTTTATTTCAACGCCATCCAACAAATGTCTCGTCATTAGGCCGTCGAGTGTTTCTCCTTTTCCGACTTTTCGACTTTCCGAGTTCGATTCGGCGTTCGTTTCAACACTTGATAACGAGCCATGGCAGCCCCATTTTCTCGCATTCGGAAAAATCACTTTAAAATTAGTGAAAGTGATTGATTTTTCCACTTAATTTTAGGGTAGACAACGGCGGAGTACGACAGTCGCAGCACAAGTAATGCCAATAATCAGTTGGGGCACCTTCCAAAAAATACAAAAAAAACAGCTTTGCGACAGCCTAATGTTCAGGTCCACCTTAGCCAAATTGGCCATTTGCGCATGCGTCAAAGCGATTTATTTGCTGCAAGTTACTGCTGCATGTTGCACTTCCGTCATGGGATTTTTAACAACTTTGGAAATATTTGTTGAAAAATAATCGACCCCTAGGAAATCACTTATAATTAAAGTCACTGACAGGAGTATATTTAATATTCCAAAAATAATTTAACTATTTACTTCAAATGCTGTAACACTTTGTGCCCGTGTATTTTATTTGTATTTTGGCTAAAACGATTTCAGATAAATATTAGACAACTAAGCGATTGCCAAATCACTGCCAATTAAACAACAAAATGTTCGGCCATGTCTGCGCAGATAGCTGATATGTTTATTTTAATTAACAAGACATGGACATATTTCAACATCATAATTAGTAAAGTATTTGATATGAAAATTGAGCTAATTCAGTTATAAGCAAACATGTTTATTAGCTTCAAGCAAATTGAATAACTGTTGACGTTTTGCGACCGGTTCAAAGTTGAAATGTGTGGCAAGTACTTGTTTTTGGACGACTGTCTCGTTATTGGGTTAAAAATGGGCTTGTAAATATACGAAAGACCGTTTTTCAGGCATTTAACAACACAGAAAAATCTGTGGATTGGGGCGCCGGCCAAAAGGGAAATAAATAAAACACTCACATTGTGTGGATTTTGTGGTGCACTACAAATTTGCATAAATACCATGGCAACACCAACAGCAACAGCAGCAACAACAAGGAGTTGCAGCAGCAACAATTGGCACAATGCGCCGCTAACAATGCAACATGTTGTCGTTGTCGCTTGTAGTTTGGCATGTTGTGAATTATGTTCGGAATTTTATTTATTCGTTTTGGCCCTGTTCAGAGTTCCTACCAACTTCTATATGCATATGTACGTGCCGCAACAACGGCGACAACAATATGGCAGGACCTTTGAGCCATTCTGCAAGTGCAAGTTCCATTTTATATTTCTGCTGCCAAAAGCAACTTGCATGTGATGGCCGAGCGGTCAATGCAATTTTATAGTTGCCATCTACAACTTTAATGGGTTGGTCAGCTGAACGTTAGTTGCACTTATTTTGCTTCGGGGGTTTCATCGGTTATTTGATGAGGTTTGCTCCAGATTTTGTTTGTGGCTGGGGTATAAAATAAGAAAATTAAATGAATTATTTACTGCATGGCCAATCTGTATTATAATTGGAAACTTTGGACTTTTTTTAAATCTATAAAAAGCCGCATTAAATGCACAGATTTCATTTTATATAGAGCACCTTATGTTCGCTTAAAATTTGTCGGCAGTTGCTTTATAATAAGTTATGAAAATTATTCCGTGCTGTGGTCACATTAGAGACGTTCTGCCCAAATGGCGTGTCTTTGTGAAAATGTGTTAATCTTTGGAATTTAGTCAAATCGTTGGCTTTAATCATAAATAATGGGGTTGGGAAAGGGGGAGGGGGTCAGTGGGCGGAGGGCGTGCCACTCAACCGCCAAACGTGCCAGCTGCCACCGATTGCTGGTCGCTCGCCAGTGCCATTGTCAAAGTAAAGGACCCTCGAGTGGCCCGAACGGATGACGACGCTGCAGCTGAGGATGAGGATGGGGATGGGGTTGGGAATGGGAATGGGGATGAGGACATGGACGAGAACGAGGATGACGAGTGGCAGCCACCACAAACTACAACTCGTGCACGCACGGACACAAAATTTCGATTGCATCCGGACTGGCGAAACGGCAGAGAACAGTCGCCACGAGAGCCTCTTCACTCGGCTGCAATGCACTGCACCACAATGCATTCTGCACTTGGAGAAATTAAATGATTTCCATATATTTTAATTTAAAAGCGACCTTATGGGAAAAACATTAAGAACAAGGAAGTAATTATAGTTGCACCTAAAAAAGTTTTTTTTTTTTAATTCAAATTAGGCCGAAAGACTTTTGTTTCCAGTTCCATTTCCTTTTCCATCAACTTTAGCATTGTATAATAGTTTTAATTTAACAAAATAAAATAAAAAAAATAAAAAATAAAATTCAAATTATATAACTAAGCTCGAAAAACCTTCAAGAATTATTACCCAAGCTAGATTCTTAAAAAAAAAACTGCTTTATGATCTGCTTATTTGGTCGATCTATTCATAAGCAGACATAAACCGATCGTTTAGATTTAATAACATAATTTGTGATCATTTTATCTATGATTCTTGGGACTGATTTGTTTTAAGGAGGCTGCCTTTAATTTAATTTACTTATTTTTGGTAGTATTCCGAACAAATACCTCTTTTTCGTTCTGTATTTTCTGCTCTCTGAACCACTGGCGACAAAACGCAGTCCTCGAGTGGCTGCCATGTCACAGCAAACGGGACTACGGCCAGCCCCTTTCACGCTGCCATGTAAATCAATGCAATAATTAAGAAAATTTTTCATTTATGCGTGAGGCCCTTGAAAGTGCAGCAGCTCCTCGATGAGGTCGGCAAACAAACGACGAGGTCCATCAACCCCGCTGCTCGTTAGCCCAACTGCAATTAGACAGCCCCCAAGGAAGTCGCCTGACACTCCCCCAAAAGTACTTGACAAATGTGCGTAAAAGTTCATGAATTGTAATTGGGGGAGGTATGCACTGCACTCAAAAGAATAGCAGATTAATCTTAATCTTAATAAAAAGATTGTAAGACATGTTATTTTTCAACAAATACTAAAATACTGCAATATATTTATTTTTTGACCAGAATTAAACAGAACTTATAATAAGCTAAAAGTATGTTTAAGATAAGAAGAATTACATATCAACAAAAGAAAACTTTTTTACTAAATTCTTTTTAAGGAACATTGTTTTTTGACATACATACTTTGAATAAAATCTCCTAAGGTCTTAGTTAATTATTTAAAAATCCAAGATTTTAATATCCGTAACATCATGCTGACATGCGGCATATATAAGGTATTTGGCCATGAAATCCCACCGAATGTTCTATGTGTAACCCATATGCAATACATCGCACATGTGCATTGTTTTTGTTAATTAGGAAGTCCTAGTCGCAGTTAGGGTTCAGGTTCGAGGTCTGAGGTCGGGATCCCAGTTCCAGGTCCAGTTCACTTCCGATCGACGGCGCTTAGTTCTAAGGCGTTGCCGCCGAAGTTTCGCACTTCAATGAGAAATTTCATGTAGTGTGGCGAGTTCGCTTTGGTTGCTTGGAGTTTTGGACGGCTGTTTGTGTGTTTTTTCCTCATTTTTCTAGCGAGCATTCTGCAAGTTGGTCACGTCTTAGTCTGGCCGGCGTTGTAGCTGCAGTTTATGCTCTATTTAGATTGTTTTTATTTGCCATGTCTACCGTTTGTGTGCTAGCAAGGCCCATAAAAACAGGCAGCGGAAACATGTTGTTTTATATGATTGTTCTGCCCGTCAGTCGGTCGATCTAAGGCTAATGCACTCTGACCGGCAATGAAGAACGGGGAGTGAAATGCGCTCGATCATTAAATAAATCCACAAACAGTCGCCATGGAAATTTAAATTAATTACAAACATGAAAAAGAAAATAAAAACACGAAATGCAAAAAAAATAATTCCCTTTAACATATTGAAAGACGTGCCATTGACAAGCAATTAAATTAAATTAAATTGTGCAGAGCGTATCTTCCGATGTAATGTTGTTGTTAATGGGTTGTTGTATTGCCGTGTTGTTTTTAATGCGCAAATTGCAGGTGGGCGGTTCGAAGGAAAACTCCCACGCAACAAAAACCTGGGCAAACAAGCGGCAGGCCGATAGAGAAAAAACTTATTAGCATGATGATTATTAATTAATTGAAAAAGTGAATGAAGCATAAAATGTGCAATGAATAATAAAACCATGCTGCGAGCCAAAAAAAAAATACACAATACAAATGCAAACAAACAGCCAACTCGGAAAAGCAGATATGTAAAGCATATGGAAATCGTGGAAAAGAGAGAAGGATCAAATCATGTGAAAATAAAAAAAAACATTTTCAGTTAATTGATCAGCTGTAATAGCATTTTAAACTGGCAAATGGACTATCAAGTATTAAACTTTAAAGAGGATTTAAGCGAACAAAAGAATATTTCTTAATATAAGTCCTTTTTTCGGTTGTCTATTAAAAAAATTAACGATGGTAAAGCATCAGCTAGAAAGTCAAAAAGACTTTACAAAAATAAAAATTTTCAATTTCATAATAAATAAATATAATAATAACGATTTCCCAACCAAATAAATGTTCGATTATTTGGCTACGCTTAGTTTCTAATCTTAAGTTTTGAATATCACAAGTAGTATCTGAAAAATTGAAGCTAAAGTAAGTGTTTTTAAATAATAAGTAAAGTTAAACTTTAGTTCAAGTGATTAAATATCCCATAATTAAGAACCTTAACTATGCTAAAGCTATTTGCTCGATAAAACTCCTCGACGGCTGGTTACCATTGTAACATTGTAAACATGAATGAAGTGTATTCTTTATGGCCGCAAAGTTTCTAGGGGTTAAGGGGCAGGGACAAGGGTCTGCTCTTGGCAGGCAGCGCAAATTTATTAAGCGCAAAACTATAATTAAACCAAAGTAAAAATTATTAAGGCAAGAAGCGCGCGAAGGAACAGCGAAACTAGTTCTACTCGGACTACCAACCAGTTGTGAGCGAGAGGGAGATTTAATTTTATGCAGAAATCATAAAAACGCGTCAGGTAACAAGATAGTTGCTGCTCACGGTTAATTGTACGGAGCTGGATAACTGGCGAACTGGAGAGCTGAAGTTGCCCTGAAAAATGATGCAAAGTCGAATATTTTAAGAAATTCAGCTCGACTCTTGCGCAATTACGCTCGAAGGCACTGTGTTGGGGAAGTCGTAAATACGAGCAGACAAGTGTGGTTTATAGTTAACACCTTAGCCGGGGCATGAAGCTTAGCCGGGGCTTCCTGTGCTAATTTCCAGGTTCAACGATCGCTCCAGGAGCCATCGGTGGAAGTGGCCTCCACTCACTGCAGTTTACTTATGTAGGAATGCTAGTCAACTTCTGATCGATCCCCTCGCCGCCGGGGAATTTAATTAATGATTCTGCATTGTTCGATCGAGACTGCCGCCACGGATTCCTTTGTGTTCGCACAATAGTCGCGGAGAAAAACTTTGGGATTGTAATTGTTGTGGGTCCGGTCAATGCAGGCAGTTGAAATTTGTAACGCCATCATCATTAGACGAGACCCGAAATCTTTGATTTTTTTCCCTCGGTTTTCTATCAAAATTAATTTGACTATTCTCCGCCGTCCGCTGTGGTGCCTAATAAGCCATAGGCAATTAAGCAAAACACTTACTCATGCCGTCTGAATCTGAATTCAAGTCCCAGTCCGATCTTGAGTCGGAATATTGGACACGCGAAACTACGACCACTTCTTCATCAGCCGCGGCTTTTGGCACAGCGGGCGATCGTCCATAAAAGCAATTCATTATGGCTTATGAATCCCAACATATATTCATGCAGATACCCATGGAAGTGGCGCTCGAAGCGTCGTTGTTAACGCGCAGTTTATGGCACTTTTTTTGGGGCTGTGTATACCGGCGAATATGAGGGTTCTGTTGAGGTAGCCAGGGAAAGCGAAAAATTGTGGCCAAAAAGTGTGTCCCAGTCAGCTCAAATGCTAATTAATTGTTCTAATATCGCTCACAAACTGGCGTCCATTAATCAGACTAACTTTCATTCATGTATGTCGAAGAAGACGTTGACCCAGAGTTGACCATTAAGTATTGTAGGAGAAAGATGAGATCTACTCGGCAAAAAGCTACAATTTGCTGAAAAAGTATATATCGTCTGCCCAGAAATTGTTAAGGAAATTTAAAGCAGTAATAATGTGTTCCGTAGAATATAAAAATATATAAAATAGAAGACATAATTGTAATCTTTTAATGTTGGTACCCAACAATTTGTTGTCTGTAAATAAAAGTTATGTTCAAGGCAATTTTCCCAGATTAGCAAATACTAATTTATTTAATAAATTTCTAATGTGTGCTAAGAAATAGTTAACAAATATAGAGATGTAATCATTCTTCTTTAGAATTAAATATCTGATTTTAACACAAATTCCCATTCGAATAAGCTCTCTTCAATCCCCAGTTACCAAACTAATTAGCCATCTAGCCCACATTCCGCACGTGTAGCAAATCATAGAATTCGAAAGGCGTTCCCAAAAACGCTCTCACAACTCATTTATACATTCACTAGACAGTGTTTTTTGCCAAATTACATAGAAATAACATGCTCACTTCTGATTCATGTGCTTCCCAGCTCATTTTGTATACTTTTCCGCTCCGGTTTCCGACCGTATTTTTTATTCCTCTTACCATATTTTTTTGTGCTGCGTAATCAACACAAAAGCCGCATAAAAGTGCATGAAATTAGGCGGAAATTGAACTTGAGAGGAACTCTCATGGTTTAGAATTATGAATGGCACGACGGGTGTGAGTGCTTTTAAAAACCAATTAATAAATTTTAAATGTATGCACTGCATGTTGCGCGCTCCGTTGATGTTTTGTTTATTATGCAGCTCGCTGCATGAGGCGATAAGTTATATTTTTCATTTTCGGAGGGGGGTTTCACCCAGCACGAGTTGTCAGTGGCTCATTTTTCTTGGGCCTGCGACTGGACGCTTTGCATTGTCTTCGTGAAAAATGAAGTGTGAACAACTTATTGGGGAATTTGTACAGGTGGCAGCATCCACCGCAGCTTCACCATCGGCAGCAGAACCAGATCCACGCCGTGTTGCCGTCGATTGTTTAATGACTTCATTTGCGGGGTTACAGGCCCAGTCGCGCCGAGAACCCAGCCGCTCGGGTTAATGAGCAAAGCTCTCCGGAGTTGGCCCCCAACTGATATGGCCACCAATAAGCCAAAAACATAAACAGGAAACTGAAAATATTCCGACAGAAGAGGGACAAGATTATTGGTTCTGACTGAGACCAATTCGTCGATTTAGACATTACATCAGACGGTGTCGTAAGACTAATGACTTTGAGGGGCTAAACCAACAACACGTTTTTGTAAGAATTTATTTTTAATTCATTTTTTATATTGCGGAAATAATCATTTTATTAAATAATTTAAAAAAATATGATTTAATATAAAATAAATTTTAAGTTATCATTTCTATTCACTTCTTCAATAAAAAGAAATGATGACTACTATATTCCAAATGAAAGTTCTTTTTTTGGACACAGCTTTCATTATTGAGATATTATTATTCTTATTAAAAAAATGTATCATACCTATATGTAAAATAAGAATTCATTTGCTAACTCATTTCTTAAAAGTTTTAAGTAATATTTTAACTATACCAATTCTCTTCACTCTATCAATCAATTTTAGACTTATAAACATATAGATATAAAATATGTTAACAAAATATTCAGAAAAAATATAGTCAAAGAAATTCCAAACACATAAAAAATAAACTTGTCATCTCCAGAAATTCCTAATTACAACGATTAATATTAATTTGTTAGCTCCTACGTTGGTGAGATGCACACTTAACATTTACTGGCTCTTGCTTCTGTCGGATTCCCCTAACTCTGCGGTCCGCAACTGTCTGGATGGCGAATGCAAACCGATACCGAACTAGACTCAGATCGATGGGTCCAATAAGCCAACCTGCCACATGGCAGCATAACAGCTCAGAAATTCGCAGCCAAACGTGCCTGGGCAAATGTGGAGCAGCTCGCTGGCTGCTGGCTGCTGGCCCCGCGATCATGTCACTAAAGTTGATAACGCCGATTACTTCACATACTTGGCATATTGTCGAACTTGCCGGGAATCGCGCATTGCATTGCACCTACCTCGGATACGCCAGGTTGCACCATAAAGAGGGGGTGCATGTGGATGTGGCTGTGCACTGCAGCTTCCCTGCAGCCGCCGCTCCATATGACACATGAGTAATGGCCACGCAGGCAAATTTATGACAAGTCACATTTCTGATGTGCTCGTTTATCAAAGCCCATAGACAGGAACGGGCTGTGCCAGGAACTGGAAATGGTGTGGTATGGGTATGGGTATGGGTATTGGGATTGGGATTGGAGCTCGGGAGTCTAAAGGGGACTTTGGAGGCGGAAAAGCGGGCTGACAGGCGCGCGTGACAAGCGAGGAGCAGAGTGGCCAGCGAGTTCCCAAGACCTGGCCCTGGCATTGAGTTAATTATAAACGACGAGAGTGAGCTTCAATTGATGCCGAGTGGCCGAAGGAGTAAGGAGGCGCATCGCCTCTCCACTGGCAGCTAATCCCGCCTGGCTGATCAAAAGGCGGCCGAAGATGGATGGTCAAGGGCTTTTATTAGGTTGTTCCGAATCTCAGGTGGAACGGAATTGAGATCTACGACTCCTGCTGCGGGGTCACACACTGAGAAATATGAGGGATCACTGTCCACAATTGAGGATCGAATTCGCAATGCACAGCCAAAAATTACAAATAAATCTTTGTGAATTTTGTATGGAAAAAAATTGTATTTTCATTATTATATTTTGTACAATAATTTATAAGCATTAAGCTTAAAATGAAATTTATATACACTTTCTTTTTAACAGAACCGATGATATAAATGATCCTAAAACATGTAAATTGGAATTTAATATTTAGTTTTTGTATTTATAAAATTATTTTTTATTCAATATAACTATAGTTTTAATTACATTTGTCAAGAAAAAAACTATTTTAGAAAAAATTTCATTTAATAAAATTAATTTTTTTATAAATTTTTAATAGTTTTTTTTCTGTTTTTCAAGAGAAAGGTTCTCTTTTGTTATTGCACTTGGTTTACAACTATAAAGTATTTAAGTGTTTACGCTTTAAGGATTTAAGTTTAATAAAATCAAATGTATTTTGTTCAGGCTATAATTGGGGAATATAACCATAAACATTTTATTGATTTTTTAAAGATCGTTTTCTTCATCGATATGAATCATTCGCTGCACACTAAATAAATAAAAAAAGCTATTTCGCACACTGCACGACTTTGACTGGGCGATGTAAATCGCTCACATAAACGAATTTGTAGCCGCGAATCAGCAGAGCAATTAATTCTGCGAACCGATGGGAAGCTGCCAGCCGATCGTCGCGCATTATCGCCGCAGTTGGGCCGTTCAAACGACAATTCCAGGCAATAAGCCATCCAAATGGCAGCTCAAGTGAATGCTAAGGAACCAATAATAATAAAAACACACGAGAGCGTGGGCTTCCATCGACCAGCCACTCTAAACATCCTTCAGAGGCGGTGGACGGGCGATTAGATCACAATACGAAGGCTCGTAAAAACGTAGAAATTCCCTGGGCCTTGTTACGTTTTGCATAAACTGTTTGGCGATTCGGCAACGTCGGAGTGAAAAATAAGCAGCCAGGTGAAGGCGAGGTGACATTATGGAGGACTGCTCGAGGTCCCGTGGTCCCAACTTTGATGGCATCGTTCTAAGGAAAGAAAGCTGCTGACTGGTTATATATGGTGGATTGCCGTTCGGTGGACACCTACGTGTGACAAAAAGCCAGTGCCACACTTTTGTTTGGCCGCATGTGGGTCTTACCAAACATTGCTGGCCATTAGCACGCACGAGGCCAAGAGCAAGACAGGCAAGTCAGTCCCAGTCCCAATCCCGATCCCATTCCCATTCCCAATCCCAGTTCCAATCCCAGTCCAAAAGGAAGAGAACGAGGACTCGGCTTTGTGTGTGCCACACAATCATGATCAAGCCTTGACAAATTCTGTTGTCTTGCTTTAGTTTTGTGGCAGGGAATGGTTTATGTGGGGCATTAAGCTGGCAGGAAACCCGGCGAGATCGTTGTGGCAGACAATGTAAGCTACACAAAAACTAGTGGAGAGAGTGGGTCTGGTCTATGGGATTCTTCGGCCAGATGAGAAATGCAGATAGGCTTCGGTTATAGCTGAGCTTTGTCCTTTGTGCAGCTTAAGTTCCACTAACCAAGGCCAAAATATTTCAGTTTAAAAGACAAAGTTATAAAGTATTAAGATACATTTCACCATCTTCATTCACTATTTAGAAGTCGACATGAATCCAATTTATATACTTGTATAATATTTGCAAGTACTAAATAAATTAAATTAATATTTAACCCAATAAATTTTTCTGAATTAATTATATATTTTTATGAGCTCAATATTAAAAGATCTGATAATATCAGACTACTTATAACTATACTACTTAAAAGGATTTTTGTTACTTACCATCCAAAATTAAAATTTAAGTTTAATAAACATTATACAACAACTCTTTAAGGATTTCATATTTTAAGAAATAAATATTACATTTCTGTATATTTTTTTTTCATTAAAAGATCGATTGTAATTAAAGGTTTGTATTATGCCCACCAAACTGTTACACTGTCTTTAGAGTATTTTCTAAGAATGCAATTTTATTGTTATGGTCTTAATAAAAGTTGAATTTTATACTTTTTTTTATACAAAATATTACTTTAAAAAATACCTTAAGCAAGAACTGTGTAGTCTCAATAAGCTGACATAAAATACAAGTTATACACAATTACAATTTTAAGTGTCCTTCTCATCGTTGATGTCAGCTGTTAACCCTTCAATACCGCAATCGCTGGGAATGTGACTTCAACCGAACAAACCGCACACAGGAGCCGCAGGAGCAGAAGCAGATGAAGGAGCAGGATCAAGAGAAGGAGCAGGAGCAGAAGGAGGAGCAGGAGGCTGAGTCACCTGATGGAGTCTCACGGAAAGCACCTCAAAGGCCGAATTATCCGATAACCGCTTGGATCGCAGGATTACAATGAGTGGCAACAGCTGGAGTCGTTAACGCTTCAATGGAATGGAAGTAAAATTCATTCAAAAGTCACTGCGGACGCGGACTCCTTTGGCCGTGATTTTCATAATTCAAATTGACCGTGTCCCGGGGAAAGGGATAAGAAAGGGCAAACGGGGCAAAAGGGACATCCCCGTGGCCGGGGCCATAATGAAATTCACTTTGTTTTCGCTGGGGCAATGCGGGTTTTTTCTTATTTTTTTTATTATTATGCACTGGCTTGAATACGTTTTTTTTTTTTTGCGCCGCTCGTCCTTCCTTTTTCTTGGCTGCTCTCTCCTGAAGTGAAAATGCCATTCAAGCAGAATAATGCAATATAAACTGTTGCAGCTTGAGCGGAGCTACTCAACCGATGAGGGCGCTGTGGGTTGGGAACCCGTTGACAACCCGACATCCCAACAATGCGACCAAGGAGGACATTCTCACTTGTGTGCCGCAACTCGGAGGCGTCTGGTAAAACATGAAACCACAAAAGAGCTGGCCCAAGGAATCGTTCATGTCAATTATTCCAGTTAAGTGAGCAGCAAACCAAAGCTTTGGCAATTTTTTAAGTGCATTTCGGCCGCACTATGGATACAAGAAAAAATTACAATATGAAACCGAATACGCCGGGCGTAATTCAAGTTGTGAGAAACAGCTCGCAGACCTGCATGAATTGCGGAGATCTCGCAGCGACATAATAAAGCAATAAACTGCTAGCAGGATAACAAACACAAGCAGCAAGATACCCAAACATCGGCTCCCTTCCCCCATATATATACATATAGTATAGACAGATGCTCCGACGATCTCGAATTTCACATGCAATCAATGACAAATTTATGACTTTGCGAGGACGGGGCAACTCTCGAAATGCATTCACATCGGGATGTTCAGACGCTGTTCAGGTCCTGTGGCCCTCAATCCCTACTCCATCTTGTTTTTCGCGTGCTCATATTTCTGTCAATTTGCTGCAACGCCCCCGCCTCCATTCAAATTGAGTTATAGCCAGAATGAGAGCATTATCCTGACAGCTGTCCTGGCCCGACGTTTAAGTATCTATTTCACGCATTTGCCAGAGATCAAGTGCAAGTGCTCTGGGGATCCACTTCAATTGTACGCTTGTACCTCTGAGGAGTTGCTTCCTCCACGTGGAATATCCGCTGGATTGGGTTAGTGGGCAATTTAAGTGGAACTCGTTTCGAAATTTGTCGCACAATTAGGCGCTCCATCGGTAGCAATTCGAAATGGAGTACTGTTGTATAGTGTGACGACAAATTCTGGGAAGAAAACGGAAGTCCTGGAGGACATGGAAACCCTCGGGAGTTGCACCGGAAAAGCCTTAAGAGAACTATTCTATTTTTCAACAGAAATTTCACATCAGAAAGATGCTTATCTTTTATACTTTAATTTAAAATTTCAAAAATATTAATATGATAGCATTTTCATTTTCCTAAGAATTTATTTTTTCTTACATTTAACTGAAATTTAACATCTGCTCCAAGCGTATTTACGGTTTCCCATTTTGAACTCTTTTAGATGAACTTGAAGGCTATTTAATCCGTTTTAAAGTCAGCTCTTTGCACTTTCGAAGAAATCTTTTATCAACTCCTTTGGCAAGCTCTCAAGTCAACCTTTTCATGTGGCCACCTTTGCACTCCGAAATGGTTTTCCGAACCGCATACCACACGGTCTGTCAATTGCAGGGACTCCCCTTCGAAGGAACGCAATCAGCCAGGATCTAAGTGGAAATGCATTTTCACAATATCGTACATGCATATAATGAAAACAAGGCAGCAGGAAAGCAAAGCTGAATTAAAATATGCAGCAGCAGCAGCAGCAGAAATAATAATGCCACCTGAAGGGTGCCGAGAGTAAGGAGTGTGCTAAGAGCTGAAAACAAGTAGCCAAATAGCTTGAGACGCTAACAAAGTTTTTGCAGAGCTGCCACCGCTACGCTCCTGCCACCGCCGATAAAGCTGCCCGATAAGCGACACGCGACCACAGGAGGGTCCAGCCCGAGGGCCAGGCTCGACCCCTGGATCCCCGGATCCCTGGACCCCTTTGCCACTGGATCCCTGGATCCCCGGCCAAGACCAGGAACAGGAACTGGTACAGGTACAGTTTGTTTTGGGCCCGCAAATTGGTTTGGCTTCTGCCTCCCAGCGTGGAGGGGGGTTTGCTTTGCTTTGGCTCGGGTTGGGGCAGGTGCCCCACCCACCAAATGGCGCTGGGCTGTCACTGGGAATGCTGCAACATGGGCCACCGAGACACGAATCAAGTTGGTATACTTGTACAGAGGGAAAATAATATTGAAAACATAAACAGTTTAAGAAATACCAACGACTGCAGAAAAAGTATATAAATATAGTCTTTAGTACTGTTAAAGATTTATAAAGATCTATAATTCCTAATTATATCGAATATAGGAAATGCATCAGCTTTTAATTCTTTTTAAAACAACCCAAAATATATACCGACTAAACATTTGTATTTTTATACCCGTTACTCGTAGAGTAAAAGGGTATATTGTATTCGTGCAAAAGTATGTAACAGCTAGAAGGAAGCGTTTCCGACCCTATAAAGTATATATATTCTTGATCAGGGTCACTAGCCGAGTCGATATAGCCATGTCCGTCTGTCCGTCTGTCCGTCTGTCCGTCTGTCCGTCTGTCCGTCTGTCTGTCCGTCTGTCTGTCTGTCTGTCTGTCTGTCCGTATGAACGCTGAGATCTCGGAAACTATAAAAGCTAGAAGATTGGCATTTTGCATGCAGATTCTAGGAGTTCCTACGCAGCGCAAGTTTGTTTCAAAAAGGTGCCACGCCCCCTTTAACGCCCACAATCGCTTATATACGATTTTAAAAATTTAAATATTTCGGAAAAGTAAAAATGCAGTTTTATTGTGTTTATCAATACCTATCGAAATGTAGAAGAAATTTTTCAAATCGGACCATTCGTTAAAAAGTTATGCGTGATCAAAGTTTCTATCTCCATCTCCCTCACACTCCCTTTACCTGAGTAACGGGTATCTGATAGTCGGGGCACCCGACTATAGCGTTCTCTCTTGTTGTATTTTAAAATTGATTGTTAATCTAGTAAATCCATAAAACTGATTGATTTAAAAATGGTCAAAGTTAATATATACCTAAAGGTTGATTCTATTGTATCACTTTGACAATTTTTAGGTATGGTATAATTAATATTATAATATGTACCTATAACTGGAAAATATATTATTCTGTTCTGTTAATATACAAATACATGTCATTCATTTCAATTAATTTTCTTTAGAAGAAAGACTGTATTTCTTAATTTCAAACCAAGTACTTATTTTATTTAACCATTAGATATTGTTTAAATATAAAACCATAAACGTTGAAACTAAAATGTTTTTTATTGCCCTAATAGCTATTTCCTTTTTGAATGGATTTTTTGTTTTTATAGAAGCTGCTTCTGCGGCAAGCCCTTTTTCGAGTGTGCCACAGAGACAGCGGCGAACACAATTCTCTCGCCCCGGCAATGTCTGCAGTTCCGTTCTGTGTACCTATGTCGGCGACCGCTAACCCCACCGCCGACCCAGCCCAGGGTCTTATATTAATTGTCACGCATATGTCTAACCTCTGACAACAACAACAACAGCGACGAGGACCAGGGCCCAAAACCACAGACGAGGTGGAAGCCACAGCCTGTAGACGCCGCCGCGCATATTTTTGGGTCTATTGAAAAGCCAAAACCACAAGAATGTTACCAAAAGTGTTGACCGGCTACGTAGGCCAAGCCAAACATAACTGCTGTTGTTTTAAATGCTCTAACAAAGAAGTATATTACATAATATAAAACTTGTGGCACATTGAATGTAGGTATATTAAAATACACAGAAACTATTATAAATAAGAAATTCTCAAAAGAACTATGAACCAACTTTACTTGCAATTAAGAACCAAAAAAATCATAGATAGTATTTTAAAGAATTAACCATTCAAACCATTCAAAAAGTATTTACTCCGCGATTAAAAGCATTAAATATATGAGTGCCTTCATTTCTGCTTAAAGTTTCATATTAATATTTAGTTAGAATAAATGTTAAACTTTGTGGCATAACTATCATAATTTTTTGTGATGTTAATGCACAGCAGTTCCTATTGTAGTTGTAGGATCAAAAATAATATAAAATTACAAGCTATTATTAACAATATCAAACATAATAACATTATTTACGAAATGTAAGTAAGCTTTTATGAATGTATTTGTTAAATTGAGTTATTTTTACAAGACAATCCAAAGAAGGTCATCTGAAATTCGTAGTGATGGCCAGTACATGGTACTTTGTACATGGTACTTTGTCTTGTTTGTGTTACCATTTTCGTGTGTCATTTGTGGGTGGTGAGGAGGGAGGGACAGGGGGCAGGGGTTATGGGTATGCCAGGCGGATCCGTCCGTTCCACGGGCCGTGTCTTTGGGCCAGGCCGTGCAGCTTGGGCTCATTCGTGCCCCGCCATCGCTGCTGTCGTCTGCTGCTCTACTTGACAATTACCTTCGGTACATGTGTTGCTCCATTGCCGTCGCTCGCTTCTTTCTTTACTTTCTAAATATTTTCCTTGGGTTTTCCACCGCACAACACTGAGGCGGGGGCAAAACTAAAACACACTCTTGTGCGGAGACAAGACCTTTTTGTTTTTCCTAATGTGTCGTTGTTTTCTTTTTTAATTGAATGACAGCAGGCCAGACAGTCGGGTTTTTTTTCGGGGGGGGTGGTGGTGGTATGCTGTGTGGGTGGAACAAACAGATAGAAGCGCCTCCCCCACGCGGTTTGCTGCTCATTTATTAATGCAATTAGCATATGCATTTACGAGATGTTGTCGCTGCAGCAGGAGAAAGAGTTTGTGGTAGCCCAAAAGTGGCACACAAACACGATTAGATTAGATTAGATTAGGCTAACTTTTTGTATCTCCAGCTGTATCTATCTCGGCATCTGCCCCCCAATTATGTGGCAATAAGCCAACGTTAAGCAACATGCAGCTTGAGTAGCTCAAATATTTACTAATTTACCCCAAACAAAACCCAAACTTTTCTCGATAAGCGAGATGCCGTGCCAAGCTCCACTTTACACTAACGTCGAACCCAAAGAATGTTTAGAGCAAGTTCTGCTGATTACCCCTCAGCGTTCACCCAATTTCGCAATTGACATCCAAGTGTTTTCCAAGAAAATCCCCAGTCAAAGAGGAAAAGTGCAAGCAAAGGGCTTAGCTAAGCCATTTGCATGTTGGCCCGTACAAATCCAGTTAAATAGGCAAATTAGTGGGTCCAATTATCGTGCAGGCCTAGATACCACACCAACTCGCCAGCAATATGGAACATACTTACCCGGGGCACACTGTACGGTAAACACGCAAGGAGACCAACCGACCACACGGGAAAATTCCTGTGGACATGCGAGCACAGAACTCGGAAACTTTTCTGTGGGAAAGTTTTTCGGTAATTGGAAAAATATGAACAGAAAATACAGTTTTCTAAATGTGCATTTACCGGAACAAATTAACCCGTTAGGTCTTGTTAAAAATGTCAATTTGGTAATATTTAATAATAACTTGTCAAGTTAAAAAAGAATTTATCATATTTGGTTCTTTATAAAAACACAATAACTGAGGATATAAGTATTATTAAAAATGTATTACTAATTATAACATTTATAAATAACATATTGTTACCAAGAATATTCACAAATTTTCGATGAAAAATTTCATCTCTGCAATATAAGGAGTATCAGGATGAATCTTCCAGAAAAACTTATAGTAAAATAATGATCTTCCAGAGCTCAAGGACTACGCATAAACATCTCCTTCATGAATCCGTGAGTACATTACTCCAGGCCGGACAAAGTGCCAATAACTTTTGGCTTTAAATTGACGTCGCAGCCCTTTCTGAGCGGCTATCCATTACCGAGTCCGTTGCCAGCCTAGTTCCCACCATAACGGCAAAGTGGCCGGCGAAAAGTGGTGCGGGAAAGCGGAAAAGCGGGAAATTTTTGCATGCCCTGCTCGTAAGTTATGTCATGTTAGCAGTTGATTTTGATTTGATTTAACTTGCGAGGCGGACCCCTCTGAAAAGTGGCCGACAGGCGATGTCGTCGCTCCGAGTTGCGTGTCAAATGCACTCGGCCAAGGGAAAACTCTCGGCCCGCAGAGTTTTTCCAGAGATTAAAAAGTGCGCTGGTCAAACAAGCCAACGGCATTATTGATATTAAGTGAAAGAACTTTCCCGGCTACCATAACTCTGGGGCAAACTAGAGCTAATTTCGTTTGCAACGTTTGCCGAGAACCTTTCAAAGTCCCATAAATATTTATGAACCCTGTGGGATGCTCGTCGATTTCTTTTCATGATCTTGCAAGGGCGCCATAATAGCCTTATTTTTCCCAAAAAAAAATAAAGGAACAAAAAAAAAAAACAGCAGCGGCAGCTGAGATTTGCATTTGGTAAATTGGATTATCAAACACTTTATCCGGGGCCACTTCAAAGGAAGCCAGCCTTCTAGGGTTACCCATCGCTATCAACTTCCGATAGGCTCGGACATTTCATGGCTAGTTTGAGCTGGGACAGCAAACAGAAATCAAATGCCTGGCCTGCGATTTTCCGCATCAGGAATCTCGATGGGATGGAAAACATCTCAAGGGCCCGCGGCACACAGGATGCAACTGGGAAAAGTGGAAGGCGGCGCCTAGCAGACGACCGATGACAAACTGAAAACTTCTCAGCGAACCGGATATGGGTCGGTGGAAATCCAAACAAGTGCAGCGGCAGCTGCATTTCCCTCAGCCCCTGCTCCCCCCTCTCAAGTGCCCCAGATAGACGCGGCAAATTAAGATATCAGCGACGCTTTATGGGCCCGGGAAAACCCATTCATATCCAGGCAAGGCAGCCCAACATCAGATCCCGCACAGTAGTGGCTTCATCGGGCACCTTTGTCGGTGCACGACCGCAGAGACAAGCACATAAAAGGCATCATCTAATCGCTACTTTCTGTCACATTGATGATAAAATTTGGGTCAACTTTTAGTGGTAGTGGCTGCCACCTTTGTTCCCTCCACCCCCCCTCACATCTCCTTCTATCTGCCATCCTTGAGATAGTCGCCTGCACTTACCCAACTTCGTTTTATGTCTAATGGCCTAGGCTACCAGTTTTCTTCTATTTTTTTGTCCGTATTTGTGTGTTCTTTCTGGAGTGTGTGTGTGTGTTTTTATGGGCCTTCGTCGTCCCTTGAGTTGCCGGCGATAATAAAAGCAAAGGCATGGCTTAGAAGTACAAAGTCTAAAAGCAAGTCGGGGCATATCCTTTTTTATGCTGCGGTTATTGTAATTTCTCCCAGCTACACTGAGCGAATGGAAATGCGATGCGATGCGAGGCGATATGCAAATTGGAGTTGCGAGTCGACAATTAAGAGTTTTTATTCCCTGGTTGGGGGAGAAAGGGAAATGTAAGTTAATGGAAGGTGAATCTTGGTGGGGGTAAAACACTTAATTCGTTTAGAGCCTGCCTAGCACGAAAATGGCTTAGTGGCTTATCAACTGCATTAAAATTGTATGCTAACCAATTACGTTCATCACTTTTTAAATAACTAAAATAGGATTAATGAATATCATTGCAAAATAAACTTGAACATTTTAAAATTCAGACGTCTTAATTCAATTAATCATCAGCAATTCGCATGAAGGAGAATTGCAGATTATAAATAAAATAGGAATAAAATAAAGAGGCTCCAAAATATTTTAGCATTAAAATCCATAAGCTACATACAAAAAAAGAATGTAGAAAAAAAATAGTGATTTATAAAATCAAATTTTATTATGAAGAAACAAAAAGGGCTTAGCAAATATGCGTAATAGCCTTCCTAAAACAAAGGAAAGTCATTTGATCAGCTAATAGTTTTTTTTCCTACCTAATCTATTTATTAAGACCATGGTTTATAGGCCTAAAAATAAACACCTCGAATTGTTAATATTATGCAAAGACATCTCTTTTTTCAGTGTGTTTCTCCAAAAGCCGGGCTTGAGTAACAGATAAATGCAACACTTTCTGCTCGACGATGCATAAAAAAGGTCCAACCACACACATTCACTGGCACAATCGAAGGGGTAAACTCTTTCACAAAGTGTTTTTTACGGCAATGGCAATGGCCAATTGCATTTGGCCGCCCTGCAACTGCAACTGCAACTGCGGCAGTGGCAACAAACGGAATAAAAAATAAGCCATGGCGGTAGGCGTTGACGGTTGACGGTTGACGTTCGTTAAACTCACACGCGAGTGAGTTGCGGCCAAAACAGCTGTTAAATAAAATTTCATATCAATTGACATTTGGTGGGGTCGTAAAAGGCCAGAAATTAACTCCGGCAAGCGGCACTCATTTTTATGCCTTTCCAATGACTGCCCAAGAAGATAGTGTTGGGTTTTAGAAGTACCAACCCGCGGGCAGCGAAAGGTTTTTTCGGCCTCCTTGATAATATGTAAATTGGCTCTAAAAATAGCCAGACCCAAACAGAAATAGACCAACTTCATTTTGGCAATGATACTGCAGATAGAGCGTTGTGTGCCATATTCAAATACTTTTCAAAATATTGAGCCGCGACTGTGTGAAGTGCGCTTGAAGACAAAAGACGGGCGGCGCGATTCGTCGTGATTGGCATTATTTTAAGTGGAGTTCTCTTTCATTATTCGTATATTGGGTTTTGCACTTCGCCGTTGTCTTTCAAAGGTGTGAAAATAATTGAAAACATGAGCCGCAGCCTCTCAAGGCTGAATTTAATGAAACACCTACAGGGTAAAAATTATGAGCCATCATCTGTCGCCGGCCCCCAAAAAGCCGTTGAAATTAATTGCAATTTACGATGACGTTTCAACAAAAACAAGCTGGGAAAAGCTGGCTGGCTGGATCCGGCCAAAAAAAAACAAAAGCAAAAGTCCGGCAATAAGGTTAATAAAAACCACAGAGACACTGCCACCAAAACTGAGGCATTTCGAGTGAGCTGGAAACAAAACTACGCAGGTAAGCACAATAAACGTGCTGCTCTTAATTAAGTCATGGCCCGGGAGCTGCAAGTGGGCTTCGAGTGGTCCAAAAACAAAACGTAAAACTGGGAGAGATGAATAATATTTATTGTACACTATATGTGTGTATGTATGTATGTGGAGTGGCCAGGATGGGGCACCGCCTCCAATCTCGGATTCCCAGCGGTAGCGATGATCGCCCTCAAGTGTAACGAAAATATTGAAATGAAATTGTCAAGAGAGATGGCCAAGACCGAGTATCGGCCCGGATGCCGGAGATTGATAGTGAAAGCGTGTGGGCCGTGGCCAATGAATAAATCTGGCCAGCTACCGAGAAGAATGCACCAGGGAAACCCAAAGTTACAATATAAATTGTACATTCAAGCACTACGCTGAAGAAAACTAAGCTATTTTGCATTGAATATTATTAAATTTGAAATAGTAAAGTTTCCCTTCCATTTTAAAGTATATGGTATACCGAAACGTTGTAATAACCTCTTTAAATATACAAGTTCTTGATGCTGGTAAATAAATTTACTCTGCATTAAAATTTTACTTATTAAGTCAAAAATCTTATTATAAAACATTCGAAATATATTGAGCGCCCTTTTGTCTCATTACTAAAATTATGAAATATCTCATGGATACCTTGTAAATTCCATTTTGTACACCCATTTGTTGCCTTTTTTGTGATATTACACAAGATGATTATGATAAATTGTAATTACTGAAACGATCCTTAATAAAAGTATAACTTTTTCCCCGATGAATGCAAAGCGAAAGAAGGAAAGTGGGTGATTAGTGGATGCCATTCATTCGGCGTATCCAGTTTACACAAGATCCTGCTGTCACTTCGCTGGGTGCGGTCTTTGGGCCCTTTGAACAACCCGATCACAATGGTGCCCCAAGCCCTCATGCTCGATATTAAAAAATCAATCAGCCTCGAAGCCTGAAAAGTCGTTTCTGTTTCGTTTTTGTGGCGTCTACGCCTCGCCAGGCGATACTTCCCACTCGTATACACCAAGTGTGAAATTTGCTGTAAACCACAAGAAACATATTAAAAAAAAAAAATGGACAAAAAACGGGAAAAAAGCGAAACGAAAATACCACAAAGATTGTAGGAGGGGGGAGGGGGTGGCTCTACAGCGGAGGAGCTCTGTGCTGGAGACTCTTTGAACACAACTTGATTACTGGCTCATTTAGTTTCATTTAAGCCAAAAGACTCAACATTGTAAAAGCGAAAAATACAACAAAAATGGCAGTGTTTTGTGGCTGTGGCCAAATGAGAGCATTTTGTGTGTTGGCCGTGTGGTAAAACAAGTTAAGCAGAACGACGGGCAATAAACGGCGACACAAGCAACTAAATTTGCGGCCAGGCGATCGAATTTCACACGAATCGATATTTTACGATATTGTCTTAATCAGGGGTCTTGCATCCTGAAACATAAAAATTGGAAGAAAAAAAGGGGGACATATCTGACTCATAGGAAATAAGAAAACCTAACCGAATTTCTGAAATGCTAGCAAATCGCTGGCGATAGTGTAAAATGTCAGGCATTTGAGGCTGTTCAACCAACAGATACACAACAAGCGAGTTACAGATACAAGATACATAATTGCTGAAACGGAAAACAGAAAAAACCTGCTGAGAGTGTCAATGACAGCAGAGAGAGAGAGAGTGGAGGAGAGAGAGAGCTCGGGAGAGCAAGAACTGATCGATGAGAGTGTGTGGGTGAGCAGAGCACCCACACAAGCAAAATCCTGACTCCAGAGTAAATTGAGCGAGCGAGAGAAAAGATACACCTTTAAAGAAGTGCAAAAGGGATGGGAAATTGCGAGAGCGGCAGAGCGATCGTTTGTAAGAGTATTAGTGAGAGATTGCATCTGTGTTGGTGAAATTTCCCCTTCAGAACCGCTCTCTCGCTCTCTTGTATTTCAATGCTACTCTCCCAATTCTTTGTATCTCACCGCTACTCTCTCTCTCTCTCTCTCCATCGACTCTTGTATCTCTGCGCTACCTGCAAAGTATCTTGCAGATACAGATAGACCCATTACTTAGGCTTGGATTAGGAGGCCCATTCTAAACTGTTTGCTCAAACAACAAGCGCGCATGTTATTTTTAGACTGCCTGGAAGGGAAAAAAAAATATTTTTACTTTTACCATTTTCCTACAGATTTTTGGCAATTAGTTGGGCCTGAAAAAACAGTTTTTCGCCAACTTAAATTCCAAAGAAAACCTGCAGAAGCAACCGTAAGCTGGACAAATAACTCGAAATTATAGACCAATTTATAAACATGAGTTGTCGAAGATCGTCGCTGGACCCCTTCGTGTGCCTAATGAAGGGTTTTGCTCGAAAATCGCTGAACCCCTTTGGAATAAGCCCTCCATCGATCGCCTCTTTTTTTACTTCTTATTTTTTGTTGTCGACCTCCTAAAGTGGGTATTAGCAAAATGCTGAAAAATTGCGACCCCGAAAACGAAACGGAATGAAATGAAATCTTTAGCACAAAACGCCGAAAGAGGCTGACAATTAGAATTGTCTGGCTGGTTTTTTATGTTTAGCCGTGATTATGGGTTGTGTGTGCTCTGTGGCATTTTGGCTGAGCAACATGAATTGGTATTTTTCACTTTTCGAGGCTTTTTCCGCCAACTCAGCGGTTTTTGTGGGCATTCGTTTATAAAATTATAAAAATATTTAAATTACTCATAAGTAGTTAGGAAGTGGGCGATTACATAAATATGGCTGGGCATGCAAATCGCTATATTTGTACGAAGTCTGCTGCTTTCTACCAGGTAGCCAAAAACACGGCCATAAGTTTTCGGCCAGCATCTAAGAGGGAGAGACACATGGCCGGGCGCATAAATCAAACCGACCAATAAATACTTGCGGCCGAGATTCTTCATAGCCACGGAGCCGTAAACGCGTAATTAACCCCATTCTCCGCGAGGGAGCGGAGAAATATGGCACAAGAGTTAATGCACATTAAAGCTCATATATCAACCCCTACACAAATTGAGGGGGAGGGGACATGGGTTGGTTCCACAATAGGCAGCCTTTGGCACAGCCTCAAATGCTGGGAATCCAATCCACTCGAGCCCCAGCTAGCAGCACAATGGCGCAAAAGTATCTTTAAGATGCACTTGAGCGGTCGTTACTCACAACATATTCCTCCACCGACGCGTCGCTTATACATATATAAATATGTACGTATTTTATAAAATATCGCATGGCATATAAAAATGCCTGGCATTGTTTCAGCATCGACGTGTGGGCGCATTACTGAGCCCGCATATCAAATGAGTCCTGAGTTCGAGACACAAAAACAACGGCAGCAATAGCAAATCACACTATCGAACAAGAATTTCAAGATACAGGAATGCCAAGCGGACAGGCAAATGTATAAGATAATAACTGATTGGGGATTGGGAGATAAAATCTATGTTTTCTCTAAAATAAATTAGTCAATAGAGCCAGCCCCCTTCTAGGAATTTTCAAAGTAAATAAAAGACAAATAAAATGCAACTTGGAATTTCTAATATTTCAATAATTAAATGTTAAATAACATTTATGGGCAGAGAAAAATAAGTTTTTGGAAAAACTGAAAAAGTTAGTTATTTCTGGAATGGCAAATACTGCAATTTGTTGCTCAGTTTAACCGATGTGGAGGCGGCAATAATGTAATGCAAGTGCGCCTGACAGCTGCCACAAGGATGACTCCTCGCCGCGGAGGAGCTGCATCCTCGGCTGTCGGACGCACTTTCCACTCAGCCATATAGTTTGCCACACATACACATCCATTGATGGCCTTCTTAGCCAGGGTTCATTCATTAAAGCGCCCCGCAATGATATTCATAACTGCTGTGGCAGTGGCAGTTTCAGTTGCTACTGCCATGGCAATTTTCTATTGCACCAAAAGATTATGAAAATTTTGGCCTCAAAAAATCGGGCAAAACGTTCGCGGCATTCGGATTTGGATTCGGTTTTTGGATTCGGCGGGGATTCGCAACAGCAGCGCAGCAAAATGGAAAATAACTGAAATCACAAAACAAACTCAGTGCGCAAACATAAATTATGCATTACAAACGTGCTTCTGACCCATTGCCATTTTCTAATTCAATTAAAATGGTTTTTGTTTCTCCAGTTGTTGCTGTTGTTGCTCGGCCGGCATTTGAATACGATTTCCCAAGGAGCGGAGCGGGAAAGTTTCTGAATAGGCCGCTGGGAAAGTTGGAGCAGCGCATCCAGGCAGCCAGACACTAATTTGACATAGTTATGCGAGTCGAAATGAAAGCTGCAATGAGGATTTTGGCCGTGGCCAACGCGCCGTATGAATAATATTTAAGCTGTGTTGTTCGCTTTGCGGTCTGTGGCTGTTTGCCACTGCAACAAAAAACAAACATTAGGCGCACTTTATGGAAGCCTCCTGCAAGACACTTTTGGTCAGGCAGGTACACGAAATGACCATAATGTCCGGGTTACATTTTATGGATTTAAAATGAATATGAAATGAAAACCCCAAATCATTTATTTGATATAAATGCAATTAAATTATATTCCAACCATTTCTAAACAGTTTTTAAAACTCCACCAAAACTTTGGCTACGAACTTCCCCTGCAGTCATACAGTTATGACGGCTAGAGTACGCCTGAAGTCACGAAAAGGGTCGACGACACACATATGACACAGTCTGCCACAAAGTTGCCGGCACACGTCGAGTTAATGAAATTTAAAAATTCATAAAATATTCGCACCACTAGGCAAACAGCAGTAAGAACCTCGTTGGCAACATCTACAAACCCGAAAGCAACAGCAGTGGAAACAGCAACAGCAACAGCAAAGGGGCAAGTGTAACTCAATTAATTAATAACAATATACCAACAGCAGCAGGAGCAGCAGGAACAGCAACATTAACAAGAACAACAAACAAAATAATTAAGTAACAAAAGTTTCATATTTGCAGTGCCGCAAAAACAAAACGGGACAAAAACGCAGCAGCAACAGGAGCAACCGGAGCAACAGCAACTAGAACGGCAGCAACATCGGTAGTGCAAAAGCCGGGCAAAGTTTTCAGCTCCCCCTTCTAGAGTTTTTTTTTTTTTGGGGCGGGGCAGCGGCGAAGTTGTTGCTCTTGGCGGAAACTTTTTTAATGTAATTTTAAGTGGCATAAGCCGACAGCCGAAAAAGCCAGCCAGCAGGTGATAGAGAGCTGGGAAATTAGAACGGCGAACCCAAGTGACACTAAACAATCCCGCATTGGACATTTCCTCCGCGGGTTTACGGCCGAGTTCCGCAAAAAACCTATTTGCCACAGTTGCAGTTGTAAGTTGGCATAATAGTGGCATTCAAACTGTAATATTGCTACTGCTACTGCTGATGGTGTTGCTGTCGCGGCATGCAACACTCATATGCGATATTTATGGTGCAAGAGGCAGCAACAGCAGCAGCAACAGTCATCGCGAATGGGGTGCAGTAGCTGCGAGTAAATAAACCTGAAAATTATGATGAAGCCGGCAATGGCAATAAAGAGCACCAACAAGTTTCCCTGAACTACTCAAAGTGCCAAATATGTGTGGTTTTTTGTGTAAGAAACAATTTCAGCACTCAAAAGTGAGGCGCAGTAAAAATCCTAACAAACCATAACAGCTTTTTCAATTCTATAAGGCTAACTCCGTTAGACCACCATCCCAAAAACTACAAAAACTAAGTGTCCAAATGCAAAAAGTGTAAAAATCGAACTCCCACCAAGAAGCAACTGAAACGGCAGCAGCACACACAACAAATATTGCTAAAATATATTTAGCATACGACAATATATTAGCCATTTTACGACAACAAAACACTCTGGAGAACCGCACTTAGTCGGTCGCTTTGGCGTGCCCAGCGAAATAGAAATAGAAAAAGTGGCCAAAAGCACTAACAGCAATCGCAGCAACAGCTATTGCAACTGCAACAACGGCAGCAACATCGGCAGCTGTTAAGAGCCAAGCAGCATGCAACATGCTGAAACTGAGGCAACATACTTACAGCTTAGTATGTACGTGCAACACACATCGCGAGTGCAACACGAGGCACAAAAACGAACTGAGTCACAAACTTTCGATCCCAAAGGGGGCGAAATGTTGCCAACCAGCAGCAGCCTGTTGCCGGTTCTAGTTAACCCTCTATGGGATCTAGGTGCAACAGAAAGCACTATTTCTAAAGCCAAGAACTTTCAAAAGTTTAATATAGAAAACTCTATAGTCATTTAGTTTTCTAATATTAAAGTTTATGACGCTGCTTTCCTTTGAAAACCTTCATTGAACCTCAAAAATTGTGTTTTATATGCTGAAGTAACATTAAAATACCATCAACTATTTTTAAGTGCACCAGAACTAGGTCTTCAACCTAATCATAGCATAAACATTTGTAATTAAAGGAAAATGCTTTTATTTTTAAGGAATAATCATAATCATTTTGTTTTAAATATTCTTGCAATAAATGTATATTTAACGATGAGTCCGATATATTTTATTTATGTAAATGCCAAAACATCCGTTCTTTCTATTCTCAAATGCCTCACATTTAGTTTTGTTGAGTGCCTTAATTATTTCTTATAAACTTGACTCGTAATCTCGAGAGTTCCAATACAAAACGGAGCATTTAAAGCTGATCAGATAGGCGCCGTATTGAACGGCTCAGCTAATTTTGAAATAAATCCCACTTATAGCAAATCAAATAATCGTGGGGTCAAAGCAGATAAGACTCTATATGCCATTGATAGCTGATAACCCATCTGAACTCGGAATTATTCCATTTCCTAGTGCTAATTGTGTGGACAGAAATCGGAGAGAGAGAGCAGCGAAGGGTTAACGTTTGGGCCGCCATGTGTGTGTGCAACATTTCCCCTACTTTCTTCGAAAGAGAGTCTCTCTCTCGTGTGTGTGTGACACATGCAGGCAGGAAATGCAGTCTGCGTGTGTGTGTGGGAGCGGCTGAGAGCGTGGCAGAGCAGCGGCAGCGCTGCATGTTGCATGTGTGTGCGAGCGCGAGAGGGAGCGCGAGAGTGCATGCTCATGCACATGCACATGCATGCACGGACACGTTGTTGTCTGTCTGCCGGCACTATAACCACGCGCGTGTGTGTGTGTGCGCTCTGCTCTGCCACGACGCAGCGACGACGTCGTTCCGCAGTTTCACATTTTCAACGAGCCAACGGAGTCGAGATGGCCAACTCCAGCAATCAGTTTCAATCGAAACGCGAGGCGGCAAACATGTTTTGAGAAAACGAGCTCTCGCCGAACCGAAACGAAGTCGAACACTGAGTCGCGCCAAGTGCCAAGTTTCAAAAGTTACGTTACTAAATCAAGAAAAATCACAACAAATTGCAAAATTGCAACAGAGAAATAAAAACGAGAAATAAGTGTATAAATCGCTAAGTGTCTATTCGCAACGCCAGCTCACACCAGGATTACGGGCATACGGGCTGCGTGAAAAGCGATCGAAAAATGAAAACCAGAAAGTGACCGCAACAACACCCACAACCCACAGCTAAAAAGCTGAGAAAAAAAAATAAAAGCAAACCATCTAAAGTTAACTAAGCCAACTAGCAAATCACCGCAATGCCAGCCATAATTTCCAACGCCTGCCTGTTGCTTCTCGTGGCGCTGACTTGTGCGCATGCGCAGCAGTGCAATTGGCAATACGGCCAGTCCACCATGGACATCCGGTGCAGTGTCCGTGCGCTGGAGTCCACGGGCTCTGGATCCCCGCTCGACCTCCAGGTGGCGGAGGCCTCCGGCCGCTTGGAGCTGCAGTGCAGCCAGGAACTGCTCCACGGCAGTGAGTTGGCCCCCGGCCTCTTCCGCCAGCTGCAGAAGCTCTCCGAACTCCGGATCGACTCCTGCAAGCTGCAGCGAGTGCCACCCAACGCCTTCGATGGCCTCATGTCGCTCAAGCGACTCACCGTCGAGTCGCACAACGCGGTCTGGGGACCGGGCAAAACGCTGGAGCTGCACGGCCAGTCCTTCCAGGGACTGAAGGAGCTGTCCGAGCTGCACTTGGGCGATAACAACATCCGCCAGCTGCCCGAGGGCATCTGGTGCTCCATGCCCAGCCTGCAGCTGCTCAATCTCACCCAGAACCGGATTCGGTCCGCCGAGTTCCTCGGTTTCTCCGAGAAACTCTGTGCCGGCTCGGCGCTGAGCAATGCCAATGGAGCCGTGAGCGGAGGTTCGGAGCTCCAGACCCTGGATGTCTCCTTCAACGAACTGCGGGCTCTGCCCGATGCCTGGGGTGCATCCCGATTGAGGCGCCTCCAGACTCTGAGCCTGCAGCACAACAACATCAGCAGCCTGGCGCCCAATGCGCTGGCCGGTCTGAGTTCCCTGCGAGTGCTGAACATCTCCTACAACCACTTGGAATCCCTGCCCTCGGAGGCTTTTGCCGGCAACAAGGAGCTGCGGGAACTGCATCTGCAGGGAAATGATCTGTTCGAGCTGCCCAAGGGTCTGCTGCACCGTTTGGAGCAGCTGTTGGTGCTCGACTTGAGCGGCAATCAGCTGACCAGTCATCACGTGGACAACAGCACCTTCGCCGGCTTGATTCGACTCATTGTGCTGAATCTGTCCAACAATGCGCTCACCCGCATCGGAGCCAAGACCTTCAAGGAGCTGTACTTCCTGCAGATCCTCGACATGCGCAACAACTCCATTGGTCACATCGAAGAGGGCGCCTTCCTGCCACTGTACAACTTGCACACCCTCAATCTCGCCGAGAACCGTCTGCACACACTGGACAACCGCATCTTCAATGGCCTTTATGTGCTGACGAAACTCACGCTGAACAACAATCTCGTGAGCATCGTGGAGACACAGGCCTTCCGCAATTGCTCAGATCTGAAGGAGCTGGATCTCAGCTCCAATCAGCTGACGGAAGTGCCCGAAGCTGTCCAGGATTTGAGCATGCTGAAGACCCTGGATTTGGGCGAGAACCAGATCTCGGACTTCAAGAACAACACTTTCCGCAATCTGAATCAGCTGACGGGTCTGCGATTGATCGACAACCGCATCGGCAACATCACCGTGGGCATGTTCCAGGATCTGCCCCGCCTGAGTGTGCTCAATCTGGCCAAGAACCGCATCCAGAGCATCGAGAGGGGAGCCTTCGACAAGAACACCGAGATCGAGGCGATCCGTTTGGACAAGAACTTCCTCACCGACATCAACGGGATCTTCGCGACCCTGGCCTCGCTGCTCTGGCTGAATCTCTCCGAGAATCACTTGGTGTGGTTCGACTACGCCTTCATTCCCTCAAACCTCAAGTGGCTGGACATCCATGGCAACTACATCGAGGCCTTGGGCAACTACTACAAACTGCAGGAGGAGATCCGAGTGACGACGCTGGATGCCTCGCACAACCGGATCACGGAGATTGGAGCCATGTCGGTGCCGAACTCCATTGAGCTGCTGTTCATCAACAACAACATCATTGGACAGATCCAGGCCAACACCTTTGTGGACAAGACGCGGCTGGCCCGAGTGGATCTGTATGCCAATGTGCTGTCCAAGATCTCGCTGAATGCCCTCCGGGTGGCGCCCGTTTCGGCGGAGAAACCCGTTCCCGAGTTCTACTTGGGCGGCAACCCCTTCGAGTGCGACTGCTCGATGGAGTGGCTGCAGCGGATCAACAACCTGACCACCCGCCAGCATCCGCACGTGGTGGATCTGGGCAACATCGAGTGCCTCATGCCGCACAGCCGCAATGCCCCACTGCGTCCGCTGGCCACTCTGTCCGCCTCCGACTTCGTCTGCAAGTACGAGAGCCACTGCCCGCCCACATGCCACTGCTGCGAGTACGAGCAGTGTGAGTGCGAGGTGATCTGCCCCGGAAACTGCAGCTGCTTCCACGACGCCACCTGGGCCACCAACATCGTGGACTGTGGCCGCCAGGATCTGGCCTCCCTGCCCAGTCGCATTCCCCTGGACGTCAGCGATCTCTACTTGGATGGCAACAATATGCCCGAACTGGAAGTGGGCCACCTGGTGGGTCGTCGCAATCTGCGGGCCCTCTACCTGAACGCCTCCAATCTGATGACCCTGCAGAACGGCAGTCTGGCCCAGTTGGTCAATCTCCGGGTGCTCCATCTGGAGAACAACAAGCTGACCGCTTTGGAGGGCACCGAGTTCCGTTCGCTGGGACTTCTGCGGGAGTTGTACCTGCACAACAACATGCTGACCCACATTTCCAACGCCACCTTCGAGCCACTGGTTTCCCTGGAGGTCCTGCGACTGGATAACAACCGCCTGAGCTCCCTGCCCCATCTGCAGTATCGCCACAGTCTCCAGGGACTGACGCTGGGCAGGAATGCCTGGTCATGTCGCTGCCAGCAGCTGAGGGAACTGGCCCAGTTCGTCTCCGACAATGCCATGGTGGTGCGGGATTCGCACGACATCTACTGTCTAGATGCGGGAATCAAGAGGGAACTGGAGCTGATTGGCAACCTGGCCAATGGACCCGACTGCTCGGAACTGCTCGATGCGAGTGCCAGCAATATCAGCTCATCGCAGGATTTGGCCGGAGGATACAGGCTGCCCTT
Source organism: Drosophila prolongata (assembly GCA_036346975.1). NCBI lineage: Eukaryota > Metazoa > Arthropoda > Insecta > Diptera > Drosophilidae > Drosophila > Drosophila prolongata. The sequence goes on along the minus strand of JAYMZC010000176.1, from coordinate 1,445,433 downwards.
GTTGGCCGCTGTTCTGGTGCTGATCTTCCTGGTCGTCGTGCTCATCATCGTCTTCGTCTTCCGCGAAAGCGTTCGCATGTGGCTGTTTGCCCATTATGGAGTGCGGGTATGTGAGCCCCGCTTCGAGGATGCCGGCAAGTTGTACGACGCCATCATCCTGCACTCGGAGAAGGACTACGAGTTTGTGTGCCGCAACATTGCCGCCGAGTTGGAGCACGGTCGTCCGCCCTTCCGTCTCTGCATTCAGCAAAGGGATCTGCCACCGCAGGCGTCGCACCTCCAGTTGGTGGAAGGGGCACGTGCCTCGCGGAAGATCATCCTGGTGCTGACGCGCAACCTCTTGGCCACCGAATGGAACCGCATCGAGTTCAGGAACGCCTTCCACGAGTCGCTGAGGGGTCTGGCTCAGAAACTGGTCATCATCGAGGAGACGAGCGTTTCCGCCGAGGCAGAGGATGTGGCCGAGCTGTCGCCCTACCTGAAGTCAGTGCCCTCGAACCGCCTGCTCACCTGCGACCGGTACTTCTGGGAGAAGCTGCGCTATGCCATCCCAATTGAGCTGTCTCCACGGGGCAACAACTACACACTGGATCACCATGAGCGCTTCAAGCAGCCCGTGTCGCCGGGCATGATCTTCCGCCAGGCGCCACCACCGCCGGCCTACTACTGCACCGAGGACATGGAGGCCAACTACAGCTCGGCCACCACGGCCACGCCCTCGCCAAGGCCCACTCGTCCGGGTGGTGCCGCCCGCATCGTGGACTCCATGCCCATGCCCATGAGGCCGCCCTCGGAGCACATCTACCACAGCATCGAGTCGGAGTACAGTGCGTACGATCAGCACGAGGCGCTCTCCATGATTCCCACGGGCCTGATGCACCAGCAGCAGCAGCAGCAGCAGCAACAGTTGCGCCTGCACCAGCAACAGCAGCAGCAGCGACTGTTGCAGCCGCAGTTCCGGGCCATGCCGCAGCAGGCGATGCCCGTGGCCTCGGCGCCGGTGCACCTGCGCAGTGGCAGTGGTTTGAGCCAGGCCAGTACCAGCACGCAGTCGACGGCCCAGGCCTCCACTTCCGCAGCAGCGGCACAGCAGCAACAGCAACAGCAGCAGCAGCAGCAACAGCAACAGCAACAGCAGCAGCAGCAACATGCAGCTGGCGGCAGTGAAGCGGCCAATAAGAACGGCCAGGCCTTCCTGGTGTAAACTCCCCAATGGCCATCTCTTTCAGCCTCGCAGCGCAGGAGCGGCCATCTTGAAGCTGATCGCTTACTGGCGCAAAAGGACTCGGGAAGAGGAAGCAGAAACAGGACGCACACTCAAACACACACACACACGTACATCCAAAACAAAAAGACTTTTTCGTAGGCATTTCTTGAACCACAATATATTTATACGTATTTTTTTTCGAAGCATTACGCCTTTGGATGTTGTGGTTGTTGTTCAAGTTTCGTAGTTGTGTAGCACTGCCAAAACAAGCACAAGACACGCCCACACATTCATATACGAGCATATAGGAATATAACAAATATTACAATATAATTACCATAAAATGTAAACAAACAATTACTAGAAATGTTGCTAAAACACTTTCAAATTCAATGTGATATATTAATTAACTATAATTAAATCGGCACATGAGATGATGATGCCCCTAACTGTAATGCGTAGGCCTATATATTATATATAGTAGTTCTAGCCAGGCGTAAAGAACGTAAACCTAAAACTAAACTAAACTATTGTTAACTACAACTTAAAGTAATGCTAAACAAATACACACATTCGTTCGCATCCAGTTGATCGTGTTTGTCGATTCATTCATCCTAAGCTACACGAAACAATAACTAAATGAATATTTGATAAACTTAAATGTATATAGACAAATCGCAAGAGCAACCACATTTAGAGCACTTAATGTATTTATGTATCGTACTGTATAGAGATGATAGAGCTAAATTAATTGAATTAAATTTACATAATGACGAAATGTATTATTAAATTAATTATTACAATTACATAAAACCAACCAGAAGAATATATCTGAGAAAATAAAATGCAAAAACATTACAAAAATATTGACAAAAATTAAATCAAAACATTTTCTTACTCAACTTGGGAACGGGGGGAACTGGGCAATTGGTTGGAAAGATAGTGGAATAGCAAACGGAGATGGAATTAATTAAAGTGCGTTTGCCACAAAGGAACCCTGTTGCGGGACACATGCAACTGACACCATTCCCACAGGGACACAAATGAAAAAGGAAATTTATTCATTTTCATTTGCCATTTGCTCTGTGGCAATTTCAAAGGTCACAATGCAAACGTTAACTAAAACCTAAATGCATAACTGAATTGCGAAAACGAACTAAACAAAAGCTTTGCGCAAAGTTAATTGCTTGTAAATAATTATATATAAATAAATTAATGCAAAACGCACTCAAACAAACACTGTGCATATGCCACAATCACTCACACGCTCACATTCGTTCATGTAAATTATTATTTGCCAAATTATAAAACAAAATTAAAATGCGGTCCACTGCGAAAATTGTATTTCGCACATTTGCTTAACTCGCCATCTGCAATTGCATAATTTCCTTTTTTACGCCATTATTTTCATGCGTCGGCAAACCGCAACTCTATCATCAGCTAATATCCCGAAATAAAATAATAAAATAAAATATAACAAAAAGGAAGGAAACAAAGCCCATAAAATACATTTAATTTAGATGCATCGCCGAACAACTGCATAAATGGATTAATGTTATAAGCGATTCAGTTTTTCTAATTAGCTTTTTTTAACTTTAACCGGACTTAAAGCTTATTTAAAAATGTTTTGAAACGTTGAGAAAGAAATCACCCTTTGCTTTATTTATGGCCAGCGTATTGGCATGTGTCTATTTCTGGTCTAACCCTGACACTTTTTTGGCAAAGTCGGAGTCAGTTGCAAAGCCAAAGCCAAAGAGCCACAAGCTCTTGCCAAAGTCGTGGCCAAAATCGATGGATGCGCTGGGGAAAAACAAATACCCCAATTGAATACTTTATGAGTGCAAAACTTTTTGTCATGTAATGCACTGCCACACACTCACCGCCATCGATGGAAAATTAAGTATGTCAATTTGCTGGTGGAAAATGCGAAAAATAAAAAAAGAAACACCAAAATCGCAGCTGCAAAATCCAAATCCGTCGAGAACGAAGCGCAAAACAAACTAATTGAAAATCAATAAGTAACCAAGCAGAACAAAATAAGTGCAGAAAAATGAGGGAAAGTCCCAGCTAGTGGCAAATTTAATGGCGAATTGGAGAGCGCACACACGCAGATACAAATAAATTGATGGGTGGGGCCAACTGCCCATCAGAGGTTGTTGGCTTTAACTACCACGGGAAAAACCCTTGACCTTTCACGGAAAAGCAATACCAGACTGCTTAGCACAAATAGAGCTTTCCCAGATATGTCAATAGTAAATTTCTCATCCAATAAAAGCCAATTAAAGTCGTTGAATTCAAAAAAGAAGCCCAATGGAACATCATTCTGAAGTATAAAACATTGATTGTAATAATCCATATATTTAAACCATTAAGAGATTGACATATCGAAATGAGCCGTGGCAAATATATCCAATGGATGCGTAAGCCCTGTAATTTATTAATAACTTTTATTGGTAGGATTGGGCCAAAAAATATATATATGAGTTGTTGGTATAAAAGAAATAGTTTTAACATGGATTTAAGACCAGATGATATTTAAAATGATTTTGTTTAAAATGCTCTAATTATATATATAGTTCATATATATTTCGTTCATAAATATCTACTTGAAACACAATCTTACTTTAAAACCAATTTGCATACTTCAGTAAAAAAATTGTAGGTAGTTAAAATGTTATGTTGGAGCTTTCAAAAAAGTAGTATTGTCATAGCACTTAAAGAAATCTCAATGTAAAATATGTTACGGTAATACTTTAGAGAATTTGAAGTTCAACTTTCTTTGATTTCCAAGAAAACTGCTTAATCAACTCCTCTGATTTGCAACATTAATTTCTTATGGTCCCGGGCAACTACTGAAATCGATTTAAAGTTTTTCCGCACCGCCACCCACCCAATGTCATTAGCTGCCACTCCCGACTTGACCAGATATCCTCTAACGAGCCGCCCCATTAAAGTGAAGTGGGTTGACGCCTTGGCAAAAATTGAACAATATTAAAAATGCATTTATGCAAATTTAATTGCACGGGTGTGCACTTGCATAACCAACGGACTAGAGCCAAAGAAATGGATAAATGCCATTAAGTTGTTGGTTCGGAGACCAAGAAAATTGATTTGTTTAATAATTAAAACATGCAAACTGCATGTGTAAGGCAAATCACTTGCAGGCCATAAAAGGTATTATACCAGGTTGCGATATGGCCATAACCGCGCACCATTAACTTGTTGTTCAGCCGGCTGTCGTAGAGGAATTTGCAATTAATGCTGCTTGACAGGCACTGAGATAGTCGAAAACCGAAAACCGGACATATATAGTGTAGGTTTACCCACGGATAATGCCGAATTACGAATAACGAATAACGGGCTTGTAATGAGTCCCTCGGGCACATCTGCACATCTATTTACTCTCACACCAAACAAATCTCCATCCTATATGCAAAGTCAATGGTATTTCGTGTTCCCCTGGGCATGAAACTAAATTTTGATTTGCCAATCTTTAATAAAAACAATCAGGCTTTGGGGCGAGTGAGTCTAAAGCGTAAACACAAATATTTATGCTTTATTAAAAACCAAAATTAATACACTAAAACAACAACGATTATGCGTGGCATACATGAAATATCGCTGTAACTACAAAAATAACACAGCAAACACGGCACTCACCTCTTCCGCTCGAGGGTTGGGTTCACTTTTAGGGGGTGACCACCGTACCACCCCCACCGGCTTATCGGCATTTTAGCCGGATTGCTAAGCGTCCGCCCGAAAACCCACTCCCATTTCAACGGAACAAAAACAAAATACCCAAAAAAAAAAAAGGGTTTTCATTTCTACCAAATATTTTGCATACCCTTCCTGCCCCCTCCTTCGTTTTTTGTTGTTTGTTAATAAAAAATGCTAACAAGGGTGGATTTGCTGGGGGAGTGGCAGGACTCGAAACAAAAACTGGTTCAGTGTGGCAGCGGAGTGCGAGGGCAATGCGATAGGTACGCCAACTATTTGCATACTATACTCGTACTCGTACACTAAGCGCATAAATAGACAACTACAAAACAAGTTGGCCGACACGACAGTCGGTCGCTTGGTCGAGATGGCCGTCCGCCGTTTGGTAGGTGGGATATGGCCACGTAGGTCTGGGCCTTCGGTCAATCTGGCCATAGTTGCAGTCGCTCTGTCGTTCTGGCCAGGCCAAATTGGGCCGCAATGCTGCAAACTATTGTCTTCTGCCAGGCGGTGTTTATGCATGCGGTTTTTCGAGAACTAGAATATTTAACTTAGGTCCTTGAGAAACCAGACAAGAATCATTTCAACTGGGCTCTCTTTATAAGTAAAACAAAGTGGTGAATAAAATAACTAAACTAAAAATTGGTTTCGTTTGAATAAATATTTGCTTTTAACAAAAAAATGTTGGTAAAATATGCAAAATAAAATAATTAATACTGTCGAACTCTCATTTCCATAATTCAAAGTCCCTATAATTTTAAATAGTTTGTTTTGGCAAGTGAGGTTCGATTATACAACCAGTGTAATTTTTTTTTTAAATTGAAGGGCCTTGAAAGTAATTCATTTAAATAATACACAATTATTTATGATTGCCACATGGGTTACAAGTAGTTTTCCTCTAGAATTTAAAGCAATAATTTAATCGTGTCTCCCTTTTCTGTAAAACCTAAGAATAAACTTTTAAGAAGCTCCCATATGAAATCAGGTCATAACTCTCTTTAATATGATCTAGTTACTTGTACTGTGTTATCCGAACCCCTGTCGAAATCAGCAAACTTTTGTTTTCAATCACTTTGAAACTTTTACACGCTGCAGAATGCTTCCCCCCCGAAAAATACTTGTATTACGTTGACACTGATTGCCAAAGAAAGTACCGTGCAGATGGTGTGGGGGTAACGCATTTGTATATTGTATATTCCTGCATTTGCGAGCAAGCATATTTTATCTTAGCCGTGGCAATCTGCGTAAAATTATTTATTCATATTCATAACTTTTTCGCTGCCATTCTTGTGCAATCACATTCGCTGACTGACTGAGAGAGTGGCTGACTGGCGCACCGGCAAACTGACTGCAGCAACAGAAAGGGCAGATATTCAGACCCACCTTGCACCACTTTTTCCCCGCCATCGAAGAAAAAGCGAGTGCACTGGAAAAAAATGTTGTTATTCTGTGATTAAGAAAATAACGGAAACTGACCACTTTCAGGCAATAACGGGTTAGATAATAAGACCATTTAAATATTTAAAAACTGTAACTTACAAAAACTATGTTTGTTTAAATCAGAGGATTAATTACTTTTTATATAGAACAAAATAAATAAATTTAAAAATTTTAATTTTAGGAATGACATAAATTTAATGTAGTGATAATGTCGATCTACAAAAATAACGTTAACATTATGAAGCTCCAAAATTGTCTACTTGTATAGGGTAAATATAGTCAAATCACTATTTAAAAAAAACTTTTCTAATGAATTTTTGAATCACTTATTATTTCTTAAAATTAGTAAACATTTTAAGTAACCCATTATAATTGATAATCAAATTGGATTAACGCATTGTTTGTCAATAATCCTATCCGATTTTTTCATAATTCAACATCCAAGTGCCTTGATTTTCTTTCAGTGTGACAGTCAGCGAATCGTGTGCCGCTTTCGCATTTCCCACGGCATCAAAATGTTGCCGCTGTGTTTGTTGCTGTTGCTGCTGTAGCTGTAGCTGTTGTTGCTGATGTGCTGTTGTTGCTGATGTGCTGTTGCTGCTCCACAGCCTCACCTCGAATTCTACAGAATGGCAGAGGTGGGTTGTGAAAAGGGGGGATGAGGGGGCCGGGTCGGAGGCAGTCTCGCGCACTTCCTTCATTTGCATTACAATGATAAACTCCAAAGTGTGTGCCGGAGAATTTCTTAATTTTTTTTCGCCTTGTTTTCGTTTGAATCGCTGCTGCTGCTTCTGTTTCTTTTGATTTTAGTTTTCCATGTTATATGTATGTATGGCTGGCTGTCTGCCCGCCTGCCCGGCAAAAAGCAGCGAGAATCGGGCATAAGTTATTTATGGACGGGTTCTTGGCTTTGTGATTGGCACACAGCTGCTGCTTTTGCCGCTGCTTAGACCAACAACCTTACCCCAAAACATCTCTCCGAAATCAAAGATAGAACTAGAACCGAGTTTCATCATCGGTAGCTGAACATCATGTGGAACCAATTTAGCCTCAATTCGTTCATAAGAAGTGGGGAAACAAATGAGTTATCAAACCGAATGCCACGCTCATTAGGCATAAATTTAGCATAGATACAATGTAGAATGCGGCCCAAAAACGGGGTGCAGCCCGATTTGGGCTTCGAAATGTGTCATCGACAGCTCTAGCTCGTAATAACCATCCGAAATGCCTAATGAAGACATCCATTCAAATTTCGACTCCGATGTGAATTATTATTTGTGCCTCATTTCGATTGACTTGGCACAATCAACAACACCCAGCACACTTCCCATCCCCAGCTAATTGTTATGCAATGCTGCGGGGGCAATCGAGCATTTGAGGCTCTGCCAAAGGAAGCCCCATTAGCAGTGGCAAGCCGAGATAGTCATTGAACTTGCTGCGACGTCATCGACACATTTTTGGCAGTCCCACAGCCGCATCAACAGGCAAAAGCAGAAGCAGAGGCAAAGGCAACCCATTGTAGCTGCCGGCCAGCAAAAAGTTTCTGTCTCCATCTGGCTGATGGAACCTCAAGTGGTCATACAGAGAGGCCTGAGAAAGAAATCCAAACGTATTTGTATGCAAACTAGAACCTCAGTGTTAAAGCTGCCTTAGGAAAGATCGAAAATTTTATCGGAAAATTTGATGACGCCTTTCCACATTTTCGAAAAATGGCTTTGCCGAAAAGTGTATAGAAACTGCACTTGTAGGCTCATAACTTTTCTTACAGGCATCCCATTTTAAAGTGGTATACCTCTAAATGATTGTGGCTTAATTCTCTAAATATCTGTATCTAAATCTTGAATTCTATTTTTGGGTCGATTTTTCGTCATTTTTATGAACTAACCCCTTTCCAAATTTTCGAAAAATGGCCATAACTTTTCTTACAGACATCCGATTTCAAAATGGCTTACTTCTAAATGATTGTGGCTTAATTCTCTAAAAATCGGTTTTTTCAGTATGGTTTGTATTTTGGGGTCCATTTTTCGTCATTTTAATGATGTTGCCCCTTTCCATATTTTCGAAAAATGGCTTTGCAGAAAAGTCACCTAAAACTTGCACTTCTAAGCCCATAACTTTTCTTACAGACATCCGATTTCAAAGTGGTATACCTCTAAATGATTGTGGTTTAATCCTTTTAAAATCTGCAAATAAAACCTGGTAAGTATTGTGGGTCGAGTTTTCGTTGCTTTTACTCCCTTTTAGGTTATTATAAGATCAGTTAAAAGTTTATAGTAAAGGTCACGATCGACCTAGCTTCATAGTTTTTAATCAACAAAATCGAAATATAGAATATTTAATTTTTGTCACAGATGCAAGGGTATATAAACTTCGACTTGCCAAAGTTACATAAAACTTTGAATTCCTTGAATTTTTTAGTTGTCAATAGTTTCCCATTTCGCTGTCGCCTACTCCGAGGGTCCACTGTGTGAGAGCCAGTCGAATGTGGCGACCACAAAGCGATACCCGGCGCGAAGAGAGAAGTCGGGCCACTTGTGTTTATCATCTCTCCCCTTTTTGTACAAATCATCAACTTAATTATGCTTATATTAAGGTTTTTATCTGCACGGCTGACTTTTCACATGGTAGGAAGGCAAGTGCCGGTAGCTCGAGTGCAACAACTCGACTTATTTGTTGGGGTCGGTCGGTCGGTATGTCGACTGCGATCTGAGCCACTGTATCTGTATCTCCGCATCCGCATCTTCGTATCTGCGCATCTCCGCCGAGTGAGAGAGTGTGTGTGTGTGTGCGTTTGTCAAGTGCACTCCTGGCTTATTTGCATATAGTAGGCACTTTGGTAATTGAATTCAGTTAGCCACCGCAAAAAGATGGGACTCACGCGCACGCTTGATTGGGGCAGAAGGCCCTTATAATGTGTTGACTGCCTGGAACCGTGGGCTGGATCGCTCGTTTTATGATTAAGTTGGGCCCCAGTCGGGGCCACAATTAAGCAGAACCTTTCTAGGCACTCCAAAATGAAACTACAGTTACAAAAACGGAGATGGAGATGGAGAAGGAGCCAAGTGCTTGGGACAACAAAACAATATGCAAATGCCGATGAATGAATTCCAATTAGGCAAAAAGACGATGAGAATGACGCACAAGTATTGGTAAAAACAAAATATCCACTATTGGGTGTGCGTGTGCGTGTGCTTGAATTTTCAAATACGAGTACACATAGTCATAAATAATTTTTTCCCAATCAAAAAATTTTCTAACGAACCATCGTACACTTGGGCAAGCAATGACTAAAATTGTAAGCAGCAGTCTCAAACTGAAGGCAAATGGGTAAACACAAATAAAGGGGAATTTACTATATGGAGCTTGGAATATTAAATACTCTTAACTTCAAGTAAAGAATCGTATGTGTAGAATTTTAGTCTTTGTATTTTGTTTTTGGGTCATATAGAAGACTAGCTGGCAAATCATATTCCTTTATATTTAAAAACAAAAAAAGAACAAGTTCTTAAGTAACAGAACATTAGAGTGTTTTAATCAGATATATTTATCTTTATTATAATTATTGATTAACATTTCGTGACTTGAACAAATTTAATGTTTAGCCCGCTGTAAAAACCTTTTTTTCTTGAGATTTAATAAATTTGTTGATATATGGACAATTATCATTCTTTTTCCTTAGCCCAACTACAAACTATTCTATGAGGTAACCTGGTTTATCTTGATCAGGAAAAGGTTCATTTCTCCCTATACTTTCTGCATCGAGGAACTCCGTTCTCTTTGGCAACTTGTGCTGGGCCATTCCAATATGAAACATGTCATAAATTATGTATGCATCCATAAGATATTCAAACTATTGTACAAGTGCCTCATTGTGCATGGATGTGAGTGTGGGGAAAAAGCGAGGTCTCTTAGGTCCCCGAGGTCTCCGAGGTCTCACTAATTGACCAAAAAGGACCACCAGCCGGGCAACACCGACACGTAGCCCCTGTCATTAAGAGGGCTCTCGGATTTCCCCGGCCAGAGTTCCTTCGTATCCGAAAGGATGACAAACTGCAACGTGACTGCAGGTGGATGCACGTGGCCGTTGGTTGCATAACTCGACTGTGGCTTCTACGATTGTTTGACAATATTCAACATGACAATTGTGTCGTGCGCATAATTACACTTGTCAATATAAAATGGGTTAAGATTTCATAAGATCTGCTGCCAGCCAATCGCACTGGCACCCACTGATTAAAGCTGCATGCCCCACTCGATTCGACAGGCACTTCCTCCACGACATGACAAGCTAATTGAAATTTCATTAGCGTTGGCCGTCGTGGGGAACCCGGCTCCACTAATAATTTGTAATTTATTATTAATAATTCTTAACACTCGAAGGCAGTTTTTGGTTGCCACAGTTGCTGATAAGAATGCAAGAGAGCTGTAATTTCACTGGAAAAATTATCAATGATCAGCCCAGGCCCAGCAACATGAATTGTTTATATTCTAGCGGGAAATGCCTGTTGCAGGGGAAATTGAAGTTGTGTTCGAGTTGATATGAGCTACTGAATAAAAAGAAGAAAAACTTAGCTGATAGGAAATGCCCTGGAAGTTGCAGAAGATGAATAGTGTCAGCGATAAAGCTGGAAAATACTGAGAATTTCAGAAGACTTTTGGTTTAAAGGTACTCTAGCGTTTTTGGCCACATCTAAGGTTGTTCCTTTTTATATTTGTTTAAAATTAGATTATTATTCCCAACCAATTTGGCATTCAGAGCAGAAATTGTTTATCTGACCAAGGAATTGTTTATATCATGATGTAACCCCTTATAAAAGATGCGAAAACCGTTGCTATATGGACAGATAATTCAGTTTTTTTTCCTAATTTGATAGTTTTCTTGTTTTTCTAGTTTTATCGGATTCATTTCTTGAGCTGAATATATTATATCTTTTAGTTTTCATACATACATGTATCCATATATTTTCGTTATGTCTGCAAAATTATTTCAATTTGCCAGCCAAAATTAGCTTCTCTTCTCGTTCAGATATGCAATTCATTTCAAAAATTTCAATAATTAAATTTAAAAGAATAGTTATCCATCATTTTTATATAGCTTAAAGTCTCTTTGGGGGCATTTTGTCGAAGTTATTTAGATTTGTCCCTTTCTTAAATATAATCTAATAGCATTGCCACAACTAATAATCACAAGTACTCGTGCCTGCCACATGCAACCTGGAAACTGAGATTGGGGGCAAGGGAACTGCAGTGAAACCCAGCTAAACTGAAACAAACCAAACCAAAAGCAATCTGAGTCCAAACACCCGCAATCTCACACACGTCGCTGAGCTATTCAATTATGGGTGTGCCCGGGGCTTTAAGAGGAGTTGGATTTGGAGTTGGAGTTGGAGGTCGAGTTCGAGAATCGGGGAGCGACCATACAGGATCGGGAATGGGAAAGGGGGAAAGGGGGAATGGGACAGATGGAACAGACCCTGGGTTGTCATTTGGCGTTTATGGCCCAGTATTACGATTATTACTGTTGGGGTTTGTATGCATAGTATGCATTATATGGAAATACATTCGAAATTATCAATGCAGGTAATTGCAGCTTATCAGTTATGCTTATGGCTTATGCGACAACAACAAATAAGGCCTGTCTTATATATATATATATAAATATATATACACGACCCACGCCCTTTTTATCAATACAAACGACTATAACAACAAATGTTATTATAATATAAGTGAGCTCGTCTGGCAAGGCATTCTCGGTAATTGCATTTCATTGATTTTTATACCCTCAATGCCCTGCGTCTCTGCATCTCTGGCAACTTCATTGCAGTTTCATTTCGAGTAAATAATCACAAAGTCGTTGGCTGTCGGTTTGGCAAAGTGAAAGAGTGTCAAATATGTCATAATACTTATCTAAATTGCACACAGAAAGCCCGGAACGGAAACTGCACTCCAGCCGAGTGGAAGGGAAGGGAAAAGGAGGCCTTAGCCAGAGTTTGGCTCTCAGCTCGACAGCCTTTTAAATATTTATCGTTTAGGATATTTGCCGCCCACTTAAAGCCCACCCATGAAGCGCCCTCTTACCAAAAGGCAATTGGATCCAAGTGCTCCACACACACACACACACTTTGTGTCTGGCCAGAAATTGATTTGTAATGCAGCCGATATTATTGCGTTTTATTGCGATTGCATTGACACAAAACTCTCCAGCCCAGGCAATTGCCAAAGATTTGCATATATTGCCTATATTGGTTTCGTTGGCTATAATCACTTGCATAGGGGGAAACATTACCCAATTACTATTGTATATAGGATTTGTTAGTGCACTAATGTGGCTGCAATAATATCACTTCTATGCCTACTCTGCTGGCAAGTAAGTAAATGCAAAGTGTTTCGACAAGACAGCTATTATGTTAATTGTGATATAGAAAAGGAAATCAATCAACTTTGAAGAGAGATTTTACTCAGACTTTATAGCATTCAATAGCCTGTAAATTTAGAGGGATTTCCAAATGAGAAATCATTTTAAATATCAATATTTATATCAAGGCAGAGCTATGAAACTTTAATCACATTTTTAAGAGTAATGAATTATCCATGGCAAAATAAAACTAATTGCTGGAGTCGCTTTGCAAAAGCCATCAGTGTCGATAAATGTGACAATGCACGACATCCCCACACCCTTCAATCCCAGACATTCGTTTGTTTGATTTATAAAGCTGGCTAATTGCTTTTTGTCATTTGCTAATATTGCATTTTAAATTATTTAAATTATGCATTAAAGTGCGCTGGCTGCAACACAACTCTCTGTATCAACCCATCACCTCGATGGAAAATCGAAAACGGTAGCCAAGCGAGCACTGGGAAAATTCCCACTCCACAATCGCCTTGGGGGAGCTATTGATTTTGCATATTAGCAGGAGGTTACAAGTTTTCTCAATTCGGTTTTCTCGGGCGAGTCAAATTGAGTCATATTTGCCCTGCAGGCAAACTAAAGCCATGCAACTGCAACGGACGCATCAAAAATGATGTGGACAAGGCCTCGTATCTGTATCTCTGCATTTCTGTATTTCTGTATTTCAGTGTTTCTGTATCGTCTTCCCATTCGAGTGACTATCTGCAGTGCAATCAAAGTATTGTGTGTTTGTTTATTGAATTTGGGTCTCTGTTTGTTTATCTAATTTTGGTGTGTAAAATGGAGCTGTCCGTGGTGCGGACCTCGAATTGTGGGCCTGAGTGGCGAGCGATCGACCATGGCAAATGCCGAATGCCGAATGCCGAATGCCTGACTGTCTGCATAATTGTGTGCTCAACGCGTGCGTTTCTCTCCGTGCGACAACGCAAACAACTGCACTGAGGGAAAACACCAGTGAGTCCGTGGAAAAACAATCGGAGTGGTTGGGGAGCAGATTGCAGCAGAATCTCCTCCTTCTCCCTCCCCTTTTTATATCGACAGTGGGCACGAATCGCATTATCAGTCAGCCGTCCAAGAACAACAATAACAGAGACATTCGAGAAACCCAATGCGATATGTTTGAATAGACGACGTGTGAAATACCCTCGAAGGTTGACATAAAGCAGGGGAGGGATCGGTAATTATTTCAAATGTTATAAATTCCATAACCCCTATTTACTTAAGAGTGTTATCGTATACAATCTGATAATAGCCAAATATCTAATCTTTTTAGAAGATATGTAATTAAAAAAATTTATTTGATGAGCAGATTGTATTTGAATATAAAAGTAGACTTTTATAGCTTATAGATTATATGGTTTTCAGCTGTGTTTAATGGAAATTATTCGAGTAGTTTATGCTCAACTTTTATAATGTTGTTTAAAAAGGTGTGATTTTTATGATAGGAGAAGGACTAGTACTTAAAATCTTTTTAGTTTTTATAAGTTGATATACAAAATTAAATATTAAAATAATAATATAGGCCAATTGTGTGTATATGTTTAATAGGCTTTTTATGAATCTACTCTTTTAAAATCTTTTTCGTAATACTGTTAAGATCCGCAATAAAATGAGTCACATCCCAGTTATGCATAGGGTATAATTAAAACCCATTGCAGTTGCAGTGAAACTGATTTCAGTATTTCGCCCCCACTTTCGGGTTCTTAAGACTCTGAAAACAGAAACTGAAACAGAAACCGAAACAGGCACAGCCAAAGTGACGTCTATCATATCGCTTACGCCGTAATGAGTTATGTACCCGATCTTATCCAGAGAACTGTGGAGCTCCGGAGGAAACCCAGTCGTAGTTATGGTCAGGGCAGTCAGTCAGCCAAAATGGTGCCACCTATAGTGCTTTATAGTTCGATCGAGTGGCAGACAGACGTGCACCCGTAATCAATGCGTCGACACATCGACGAAAAATAAAGTGAGGAAAAATAACGAAATCAAAATCGAACACCGAATATGGAATATGGCGACTGTCGACTGTCGAGCCCCAAAACCAAACAGTTTGTTTAATTTCACTGCTGTTTATTTATACATAATATGTTGTTGTTATTGTTGGGGCATAAATGCACACAATGCATATCAGCGGAAATGCGTTTAAACCAAAATTGTAATACTCTTGAATGGGCCGCGGTGAATATGAGCGGCTTTGCCCGTGGTTGCAGGAAGTTTGGAAAAATTAAATCGCATCTTGATTGGGTTTATTGACGATGTAAATTTAATTTAACGAAGGGCAGTCCGGAAATAATACGTAGTAAATTTAAAGGCTTATGGCTGTATATATTAAGAGAGCTCAAGTTAACCCACTAATACGAGTGGGTGATTCTTGTAAGAATATTATAAAATATCTAATTCTATGAGGTTCTGATCGGTTTTGACCCGATAAGATTATGCCTTATATTTTATTATGGTCTTAAAATCAGCAGATTATAAATGTAGTAAATGTAGGCCTGATAATTCACTATTATAACAGCTGCTGCTTGAGATTTAATATGATTAATAAAGAGCGAGCTGTACCACTTGACCTGTTCACCTATAAAAAAGCCCAATATTCATAACATTTTTCATATTTTCCACACCATCCACATGACTCACTGCTTTCCTGAAACTCTTCCACCTTTGTTTGCCATTGCAATTATTGACACACTTTCGGAATGCAGCTCAGGAGATTCAAACAAATAATAACAAAAAACTTTTGGGCGCAGAGTATTTCACAGTGAGGGGGGCGGGGGCGGTGAGTGGGCGTGGCGGGTCAATATGTCACAACTGGTGCACTATCCAGATTCCGACTATTTGTTTATGGAACGTGTATAAGGGGCGACATGAGTGCAAAAATATCGCAAACAACGTCTGTTCGCCTGCAATTTTCATTTCATTGAAACATAAATATTTAAAAATGATATTTACGCGATGGCAACGATTTGTGCCAGTTATTTATTCGGTGCCTTTTTTGTTTTCTTTACCCGGTTATTTTTTTCCGACCGCCCTGATAACAGAATGGTTTTGGGATTGGCCCGGAACTGGCATAACTAGGGTGAGAAAAAAGCCGTGCAAACAAACAGTCGGAAAGGTGGAAGGTGGAAGGCCGGGCAACAGCTTGTCAATTATATAGACTGACAGTTGGTCCGACTTCGCTCGGTGTATCTCCTTCTATTTGGATTTATTGTCATCGTATAATGGTGGAAAGTTAAAGGGAAAAGCCGACGCCGCCGCCACCAACTTGGTATTTTGAATTGACACTTGTTGCGTGCTGCATGCCAGTGGAAAAACTATTGGCCGCCCTGGGTTTTTAATGGCAATTCCCTGAAAGACGCCACGCCACCGCAAATTGCGGAAACTTTTGCGGCAACTGGAGATTTTATTGTTCCAAAACACCAGACATCAAAGGGGCCTTGTGGTGTGCAGAATGGCAAAGACAACAGAGATCAAAGTCGCAGTTCGGGATGAGTCACACCTCGACGACGACAAACAAGCCACAAAGTGACAAAAATGAAGTGAAGACAAAAATGCCATGCGCAACTTTTAAGTGGAAAATGCGCTCGTCTGGTCTAATGGCACAACAAATATACACCCGCCCCGCTCACTAAGTAAATATGTAGAATTGTGCATAATAATGCTAATTAGTTGGGGAATGCCAGGAAAACGAAAAAGACTTGGGCCCCACAGTTCCCCAAAAAATCCAAAAAAAAAAAGGGGCGGCACCTGGCACCGAAAGCGGAAATAAACAATAAAAGCAAATTTGTGTGACAGAAATTATTTAATAGCTCAATTTTTACGACCCCGTCGAGACTGGGAACAGGAAGAGCGCCACCTGTCGGGGCCACCGCGAGGCAGGGAGCAGACGAACGTGCTGCGGTTGCAACCAAGTGGAATGCAATACCGTACTGGGCCCATTGATTTGGAATCCGTTTGAAGGAAAATGAAAAATTAAAAATGTATAAGCCGAGCTACCAACTCGTAAAGCTGCAGTTTCCGCTGGGGATGGAACTATAAAGCTATAGCTTCCCCAACTCATTTCCGCCTGTCAATTCGGGTTTGTGTTTGCGGCTTTCGTGGCGGGACTGAAAAACCGGACCTGACATTCATTTTCATAAATACTCCACCGCGGAGGTCTCCAGAATTTCACTTTAAAATTAATATCGCCAAGATTTGTGTTCACAATTAAGTACAGCATCTGAGATGCGGGCGGGGAACTTAAGACTTTGGAATACCGGAAGCATTCCATTAGCTGGCAATTGGTTATGGATTGGAATTGGGAAATGCTGGACCAACCGTGGCTTTTTTATGTGCCAGTCTAAACACGGAAACCTAATCTTGAAGATAACTCTCAGCACCCATATTCTATTTACATGGCAGCAAAGTTATCTTTAAACAGCAGCAAATTAAGCGTGTCTTATCGGTAAATTGCAGTTGTCAGTTGTGGGCAACAAACAGCAATCAAGCAGCACATTGTTTGCATTCTTGCATTTATTTTTCCGCCGACATCTTCTAATTGGTTTCTCTACCCCCCTTTGGTGGAAAATCTTATCGTTGTGGCACTGATTACAAGGGATTGAGTGGCGGCAAATATGAGAAAATTCTGCAAGGGGCTTTATTGGCAATTTGACTTAGTCGTTGAGTTGATATTGATTTAGCAAATTTGCCTTTTCTATGTACACGGAGAAGAAAAAATAAGATAAATCGTATACAACGATAGGAATATAGAATCTATTATACAGAAAAATTGAAAAGTATTAACTACAATTTCAATACAGCCGAATACATTAGTTTTCTGAGTATATAAATCACCACTAAGTGTGTGTTTAAATATTTTAACTCTACCCTTTGAAAATGGGTACTTTTTGTATTTTTTTATCAAGTAATCCAAAATATTTTAATTATATGGTGTTATATTTTCTGCATTTCGAATTACAAGAAGGTCTATGTAAAAGTTGGTTATCATAAGACCGAAACTACAAATAACGCAAAAGTCAACTACAAACTATCTGCTTTAAATCAAACAAAAATTATCTCTGAAGAACAATTAGCTTGCTTATAACTTTGGACGAGCTTATAAGCAAACAATATTTTTTATGATAGCTATGAATGGGAATTTGTGTATCAAACTCAAAACATCAGTTGCCTGGGCAATAAAACATCACAAAATCGACGGCTGCCGAATTACACACTTTCGAGTGCCAGCTCAGCACAATATCAAAGGATATCAATTCGGGCGCGAACCGAACAATGAATTGTTTATCTTGGGCGACGTTTTTCGATTGCATTTCGATTCTCCAGACTTCATTATGCCAGCCAGCCAGCCAGTCAGTTAGTCAGCCATCGAGTATCTCCTGGCTGAGATCGCTCTAATTGCTCGGCTGACCACGAAGGCGTTTCACTTGAGGCCTTTTATTCGGTTCATAATTATTATGACAATGTTTCGGGGCCGCTGTGGCTGGCTGGTATGCAAACAAAACACCCGGGACTGAGGTCCCAATGGCCTGGCCAGCTGGCCAAGAAAAGCAGCCACGGCTTTGCATTAGTAATCAAGTCGAAATGGTTTCTGCTAGAGCTAGCGATATAGCTATATGTGTGGCTTTAGTGGGCGTTGTTCAGAGACGGACCCACCTCAATTGCCGCCGCATGCAATCTGCATCTAAATTGATCGTAATAATTATTGTATCTGGCCATTGCCTCGTAGCTGCTGTGTTAAAAGTAGCTCAAGTGGATTTCTAGACACCAACACAATGGACGGGATTGTTTTGCTTTTGAAGTCCGGAGAGCTGCACATTTGGAAAAGTGAAATTTTTCATTAACGCACAGCCATTGCCACAAAAACCGAACACTGCAGACCCGGTGGCACGTACATGTATCTCTAGATAAATTCAATAATGAAAAGCAAAAGGTGGAGGGAAAAAAAAATACATTCCGACTTGGTTTTCATTTCAATTGAATCTGTGATTGTTGCCTTTTAACGTTTGCCTTTCATCTGTGTTTATCTCGTTTCTCCCCACCGATTATTGGGCAAGTTACATTATATTTCGCTTTTCAAATTGTTTGGACATTTCGATGGAAGCTTCTGTGTGGCTCACTATTGATGTGGTGCTGCTGCCTGCGAGTCTGAAGCAATTTCTTGGGAGACTCTGAAGTGCTTTTCCCTTTTTAAATGGGCCTCTGCCCAGTGACCCAATTATTCTCAGCCATGAGCCAGTGATTTATGCGAATTATTCGGCAGAATCTCGTAAATTTTCGTATTAAAGTGTGGGGGAGATCTATAAAATATCTTGTTTTTACGGATTGCCAGTCAAGTGGATGAGGCAGCTCTGGGAAGTGGGTTATCCAAGCGTTTGCCTCTAATTAGTAAGGCATTTCCTCCATTTGCGATTCCGTAAATCAATTGCCGTTCTTATCTTATGTCTGCAAGACTGAGGAAGACTGAGAAATATAGGAAACATTTCTTAACATTTTAGTGCCCGATAAGTACAACATGTGGCCAGGAAGTGGCCAATAACACGCGTACGTGGCAGAACCTCGTCCCAGATACATTTCAATCATCGCCAGCTCTTCTCATCCGCTGTCATCACTGGCCATAGCCATATCCATATCCATATCGCAATCTCGATCTTAATCGGGCCGCTGTCGAGTGTCTAATCAGGCATTAATCGCTGGCATGCACGGACAAATAGGCGGGCGGGCTATCAAATGTAACCACATCATCGATCGACGTCCTACAGTCACTTCTAATAATGTGCAACGCGGCGCATAATTGCACGTACTGTATTTTCCTTTGAAGTGCAACAGCAGCAGCAGAAGATATTTTTGCAGAAGTTTAAGATACATTTCAGCAAAGCACTGGGCATAATTGCCCTGACAAATGCGAGAGAGCTGGACAAACTAGTTGCCCGATGAAGTGGGGCTTAAGTTAATTTCACTGTCCAGCGGCGAGGGCCCTGCCCCCTTTTCCAGGTGCTGCTCCCAATGCGATCGCCTCACCGTTCGATACGTGTGGAAATTGCTTTATAATTACCACGACAATCCCCAGTGCCGACCCGCTTGTTACCGCCAACGAAAAGGAAATTCGCCTGTCGTCCCTGGATTGTATGTCAGTAGTTGCGCTGAGTGAAAAGCCTTCGAATACAACGACATCGGAGGAATCACTGCAATTTGCAATTGTACAGGTGGAAATTTATTTTGATGGCAAGTGCGATAATGCCGGGCCATTTATTTTCACTGCACTCCGTCTGCGGGCAACCAGCTTGGCCTGCATATCCTGGCACAGCCCTCGAATTTACTGGTCACCTTGCTGGCTCTTCTTAGCTCTTAACGCTCGCCGATGGCGTTTTGGCATCCATGGGTGACATTGCGGGCGGGCGGATTTCGCTCAGAGCCCGAACTGCAGATCCGGAGTTAAAAAGTTTAAAGTTCGCCGGTGTGGTCAGGGACATCGACATGGCCACGAACATGGGGCCAAGAGCCGGGGCAGCTGGCCAGGAGCGGGATGACTCTCTTAAGCCCCCAGCTCAGCACCCTGCTCCGAGCTCTGTCTACGCGCTGTCAATGTGCTTGGGTTTGATTAATTACAAAAGCGCCGCGCGGCAACAACATGCAACAAGAGCAACATCAGCTCAAACTCGACCAGCAACGGCTGACACACAGTGCGAGGGTCGAGTGTGAAGTTTGCCTCGAGAGGGGGCACTTGCACCCAAGTCATGACAATCTTAACCATTCAGAAATCCATCGAAATAATGACAGCTTAACCCAGATATTTTCCATCAAAATATGTCTAAAAGTTGTCCTGGCTGTGAATTGCATTTAAGAAAATAAAGTTGCCCCTAAGGACCTATGTATATGACTCTGTGGCTTATTAAATAAATCTTAAATTTTTGCACTATTTGGATGAATTTTATGAACTTTTGTCTGATTTTTAAACATTTTGTAGGCAAGAAGTAAACAGTTTAATTTGTGAAATGAAATTTAGTTAAAATATATGATTAGAGCATATCCATGAGATGTTCTAAACAGAACCGCATTCTTAGTTTGTATTAATACCGTGTAGCATTCCTGAAAATAAATTTAATTAAAATTTGCTTGTCATAAAAAAATGATTTAGCTTTATTAAATTTGTTTTTCATTTGCTATTTTTAATATATAAGTACTAGGAATATGAATACCCATAACCGATAAGCCTGTAAGGATGTGCCTTGAGACTTAAACTTTAATTCAATTTAAAATTTTACACAAATCAAAGTTTATTTGCATGCTTACCTCGAGGTAATTGTTGATTATAATATTTATATTTTACAATATTTTCAAAATCTTTCATAACACTAACACTAACTGAATAGTGAACATGTTTTAAATAAATTTCACATTTTTCATTATTCACCTGAGACCATCATCTAATAATGTAATCCAAACTCAGCCACGCTTTTCTAAAGCTGTGGTTTCCTGACTCGCTTGCGTAGCTGCCAATATTGGTCTTACTACTCGCTAAGCGACCCGGGAACATTGCATGTCAGCGGCTCCTATTCCATCCAGTGCTCCTGCTGCCCCCGATCCCCTAATCCCCTCATCCCGACCAGCTACCAATGTCGTTTACGCCATTTTACACCGCTTGACAAATAAACTAAGCCAGCAGCAGCAGCAGCTGAAGTCGAGACTGCGACGTTGACTCCAAGGTAAGCTGCATTGACATAATTAAATTAATTTACGTGGCAACAACTTGCGATGTCTAATTGGCAGCGGCAACATATGGCAGTTACATGGATCTACTCTCTAGCCGCATTGATGGGAATGGCAATCTGCAATCGGCAATCGGCAATCTGCAAACGCTGCCTGAGCCAACTTCTGTCCATATATCATGGGAGTACAATTAAAATGTCACTCTGTGTCGCCGCAGATTAGTTATGCAATTGTGTACCATTCCACTTTTGTTTTTTTCATTCAGCGTGGCATTGCCTATTATTGTGACATTTGCAGTGGGTCAACAGGCATAAATCATACGCACTGTTGTCAGTCACTCGGACCGTCTTCTGCAGTTGGTGTCCATGGGTCGTGTGTGTGACTTAATTAATTCCACTGCACAAACATCTGCGAGTCCGTGGAAAGCTTTTTCACGATTTCCGTCCTAAGCCGGGGAAAACTCTCTCTGGTGCTGCAACTGCAACTGTGGCTCCTGCTTTCGGTTGCGTTTAACGTTTGCGGCTAGAAAACTTTTCCCTTTTTTCATCACATTCCCTCCCGACGACTCTGACATGCGGCCACAGCCGTCACCGATGTTGCTGTCAAAGAAATTCCGGTGGCGAATGACTCACACGGGGCAACAAATTTAATTTGCCAGGCAAACAGGTGAAGTGCCTATGGGAATTCAACTCATCTCATTTGGAGCAACTTAAACTGCTTGAATTGCACTTTAAATTGTGTGTGGACACCTTAAATTAAACTATATTCTGGTAATTAGTATGTTAAATGATAACTTAAATTTATTTAGAGTTCGAAGTGACGGCGTTTTGTCTAGATATTAAATATTCCAACAATATTCAAATAAATTCGAAGCAAAATGGTTGACAAATTTACCGCAGAGAACTCAACCTCCTCAAATTGAACACTGCATATATGCAGCTCAAAATGAAACTATTCAACCAGACCGAAAATAAATCTTTGAATTCAATAAAAAATGTAGATTTTAGACAATATGTGGAAAATAAATCAATACTTATTAAATACAAGAAATGCTTTTACTTTAAAGCTTAAAGAAAATAGCTGAACAGAGAGAATAGAATTCTTTACTTTTCAGAAAGATTATTTCTGGTTTCTTTTTATTATTTTTGAAATAATGTTTTGGAATATTCACAGCAAGAAAGCCAAGGTTTTAAACAACAAATGAGAATTCTTGAACAGATGCTTTTTTGGTTCTTTTATTTCTGTGACTATGAAACGCAGAGTTTACAGTTTGGCAGATAAAATTAAATGTATGAATATGTATATACAACCCTTTCCAGGCACAATCGAAGCTAAGTGAAATTCTAATGAGATCATCATACCAGAGAGCTCCAAACATTTGCCGAATTCCAATGTAGAGCATAAATTTGTCGTCACAACAACTGCAGGCGGTTGAAACGGACGGCTGTCAGTCAATGGTGGCATTAACATTCCCAAGATTTGCAATTGCTCACTCAGAGCGTCTTGGCCGCAGAATGGCTATTTTGGCCAGCTGCGACTGAAGTGATGTGATGTGATGTGTGTTACTCAGAGCAGCGGAGAAAGTACCGCCGCCGCTGGGAGTGATTAATGCCCGGGGGAATTAGATAAAGTTGGATCAAATTTGGAACTACGAGCCTTCAATCACCTGCGCCAATGCAGCGATGACCCAGTTGAATACTCGAATTCGCTTAAATCGCTAGACCGTGGCTTAGAAATTAACATAAATCAAGTCGGGGCGAGACCTTGACTCTTCACTTCACTTCGCTGCTCTAGAGAACTAATTGAAAATGCCAGCAGCCACGAAAAAGATTGAGCAACTGATTTTATATATTTTTTATTGCAAATCAAACTCAACACGCACAGTCAATCTAAGCCGACATGCATCTCTCGTATCTGCAAGATACTCGCGTACTCGCACATAAATATGTACATATTTCAAGTGGCTCGGCGACAGCTGGTTATTATAGATTCCACTGCCGATTATCGACTGGCCCCGAAAAGAAACTGCAAGCTAATAAATCTGCAGGCGGGACTTTTGACGGCTGCCAAGCTGGCAAACTGGCAAACTGGCGAGATGAAGCTGATTCCGATGAAGCTGATTCGGATGTCGATCATGTGGGTGGCTTTTGACAGGCATTTTGACACTTGCGGCCGCCCTGTCATCGCAGCTCGAATCGCGAGTGTTTATGACATAACTGTGGATAGCTTTTGGCCAGCTGCACTTTAATTGCCCTAATGCTGCTGCTGCTGCAACTTTCTTGCCGATACTTAGCTCCCAGCCATCCCATGATCGACAATCGTTTGGCCAAATGACCGACGCACGTTTGCCACATCAGCATCAGGGAAGGAACTATGGAGTTGGAGCAGCTGGATATGAAAGCTGGCTCTGCAGGACTGTGTCTAAATGGCCAATACACGCATGCAGTTAACGCCTGGTCAAGGTAGCCAATCCAATCTCCACCCCGCACTCCCAACTCTCTCCCCAAAGCAATTAACAAACATTCAAAAGCCGGCCAGAATGACAGCCGTATTAGAAATAGTAATGGCTATAGTTAAAACTGTAGCTGGAGCAGGAGGCCATAAATTGTATCTGAATGTAATTGAATATGCCTCTAATCGGACTTTAATACTCTACTGATGAGTAAAATTTACATTTAATGAGTTGAAGGAAACATCAATTATATTCTCATATTCTTTAAGATCCAGACAATCCTTAAACTGTGTTTAAAATGGGGACAGAGTTGCCATGTTGACATACTTTTAGTTTAGTACTTTTAGGTAAAATTCCTAAAGATCCATGATATTTGCTCTTTTAGTTTCAATATTAATCTGTTCTTATTTTATTTAAAAAGATTTTCCTTATATTTTTTAAATTTCTACCTAGAAAATATTTACTTTTAGAAAATACATTTAAACTGCAATGTTATTGGCCCCTTAGTGAGTAGCATCGAGCTATACTAACCGAATTTGGCACGATGGAAATGACCATGGCAGTGGCAGCCAGAGCAGCCTGTTCGTTTTCCAGCCATCTACCAGCGGCCAAAAGACTGATGGACAGTTGCTCTTGAATACCGTGCACAGTTTGAATTCATTTATCATTTTATTGTGGGAAAAAGAGCACATGCACTCGAACTGGAGTGGTCCAGTGGCTCGGGGGGTTATGTAAATGGTAGCCGGAAAAAAATAAAATCTCCGATTGCACGCCGCTGGATATTAAAGCAGGCGATTTTTACCATTTCCTAGGAGTCACACTTAATTTGGCTTATTAATTTACCAGCTGGAAGGCTCCAAACTTGGTTGGTTAAAGTGAAGAACGAATTTTTTTTGCATTTGCTTCTGCAAAACGAATTAAGCGGCTGCCTTGACCTGAAAAACTGGCAAAAATGGGCGGAACAATTGAAGATCGTCCTTTATTTCACTTTCGGCTAAATCATAACTTGGGGGAATGCAAACTCCTGGCTGACAGTTACTCCACATGAGGCCACCCACATGAAAGCGAATGCCTGACCCTTTTAATCTTCGTGCCTGCCTGGGATCTTGGTTCAAGGCCTGCGTTCCTACACTGAAAAAAACGAATTAATTTTTTATGAATATAGCAATTTTAAGTTATAACACAAAGACCGAAAGACACACAATTGGATCCATAGCAACTTTTCTATTAATTAGTTCGCTAAAAATTAAGAACTCATATTAATGGGCCAAGAAATCTTTTTTTGAATCTAATGATATTTTGTATGTTAAAATGCAAATTAAGAATTTGAGAGGCCTCATTTAAGTCATTAAATTTCAAGATGATCATGATCTGATTTCTCTGTGTAGACAGACAGTTCCAATTCAAATAACTCACAAGTTTAGCTCGCAGATCGCAAATGTCTACAACTTCTTTATTGAAGCATCGCCAGTTGTATTTCTGCGCTTTTGTTCGGTTATCGTTCTTTAGCTTTTGGCTTGTCTCCTCCTTTTTTGCTTTTTTTCGGTGGAGCGCTCTTAAGTAATTATTGTGTATCGGAAATTTTGAATTTGCATGCAAAAGCCATAATTCTTAATTTACTTATTCCTCAGCTTTTATTATGAATGCCTGGCTTTGGCTCTGACTCTGACTCTGACTTTGACTTTGACTTTGACTTTGACTGCGGTTCCCTCTGCGGCTGCTGCGTGTGACCACAAGGCGGACCCCCAATTAACTGTCTCCGGAGTCGGAGTTTCAGCCGGAGAGGGCGGTGCCATGTGCACGGAAAAAAATTGAAGAGACTAAAGTGTATAATTTAAGGCATTACCTATCATTAAAAAAGAGTTATGCTTAAGAAAATATTTAACTGAAAGGTTTTATGAGTCAGTTAAAGAAATAATATAGAATTTGGAATTTATTTTAAAATACTAATATATTTGTAAGGTTTTTCTATTCTCAGTAAGTGTACTTTTTTTGAAAGATTTGTTCGATTGATTATTCAAAAACTATTATAGCAATGCAGCCAAAAAATTCAACAAAAACAAATCAATCTATTGATAGTAAATTTAAAAGGAAATGCAAATAAAAATTCAATCTAAACTTCCAGGGTTTTTAAAATCTTTTTCAAAAAAGTATCAACAAACCTTTTCGCAATTTGTAAATCTATAGATAGTTCAAAATTATTTAGCTTAAAATTAAGTCTATGTGACTAAGAGAGTTAAACACCTTTATCACCAAAATATTAAATAAATATTAAATTCCATGATTTTTTTGCCGTGTTGGGGGGTACATTTGCAGCTTTTAGCTACGCATCGGTTTTATTGAACGACGCTATTGCTGCTTGCTCGTTCTGAACACTTTTCCGTTTTTAGTCGGCAGTAAAATCAAATTCACACTAATTGCTATGATCAGCCACAGTTATAAATTTTTGAGTGGTTATTTGTGGCGCGGTCCTGGTCTTCCGCTCGGTTTCATAAGCGCAGCTGCTGCATTCGCGGGTATTTAAATGATGATCGCCGGCTGCAGCTGGGAAAGGGTTAAGTTTGCTGTTGCTGCAAGGCGAGCACAAAGCGCACTATAAAAAACAGCTCTGAGTGCTTTTTGGCAGCCCATTTAACCCGACGCAATTACGGGCAATTTAAACAAATTTAAGACATTCTACAGGGAATTTCAGGGCAGAGCTAGATTTAATGTATACACAAGTACACATGACTAAGAAAGCAATGCGAAGCCGCTCTCAACAAACATTGAACTCAATTTGCATCGGAATGACTACTAATTGCACACTGAACTTTGGCAAGAACCAGTGGCAACAAATCACCTGATCACCCACAATAAATCAGTTTAATTAAACTACGTATTTAACATTTAAATGAAACACTATTAACACAACACGGCAAGTGAATAAATAAGGCAATTTGCAAGCCAGCAACAATAAAACTGGGCACAAATGTCAATAAAATATCGAACACTTATTGATGGCCATGCCAGATAACTGGTCGACGTGCGGGCGAATTTTGTTTGACATTAGAAACTGTCACTTTTATGAAAGGCCAAAGTGAATTTATGCCCCGGCCAAAAATCCGCTTAAATCGGTTGGATTTGAATAAAAATCTGTTTAAATCGCGGCTATTTGTAGCTCGATGCCAATAACATGATAAATGCTTGTACGTAATTTGTTACCATCATCGCCGTCGCCCCAGAAGGGGCAGTCCAAAAATTGTATGCTATTTAAACAAAACTAGATGTCGATATTGTTTAATTGACCAAAAGGCAAACGCACGGCAGCATCGGCGAAGAAGACGACGACGATTTTAATTAGCATATTATGAGAATCAACACAAATGCTTAGGTCGCTGGAAACAGGAGATCTGACTGGGCAGATAAGCCTGCAAATTTATGATGGGACAGCCAAGCGATACGAAATGGCAATACCAACACACAATTAAATAGAAAAAAGAGTGATGGCCGGGGATTTAAATGCAAGGAATTTGGGATGCTCTACAAAAACCCTGGACTCTTGTGATATCCCACATTTGCTGAACACTTAAATTGATATTTTAAAAATTCAGACGTAATAAATATATTGTTCTATATAGTTCTCAACAATTAAATATATTATTATTTCAAAAATTCTGTACTCGTTACTATATTTAAATGTTTATTTATTTATTTACAAACTGTAAGCTTATAGTTATAGACTAGCAGGGGCTATTTAAATGTACTTCAAAATGTTTATATTAAATCTGATAATATTAAAAACATTTAAGATCCATTTTTTTGTTATTTTATCAACCTTGACTATAGACCTTTTCTAAATAAGAGATCTCCCATCATAGGGTGTACATCCTTAAAGTTCTATGTAAATCTCGTAGAATTTAATCTCCGCCTAGATCGCACTATACATAAAAGGTTGATGAAAAATTTTAGCGAGGGCGGTGAGTTTAGCTTTTGGTTCCGACTGTGGAGTATCCATAAATTACGTGAAGCAAGTCAATGAAATACCATAAAATGCGTGGCCCGGTGTCGTGTGTTGTCTGATTTGATCTACGTTGTTTTTGGAATCTCGAGCGAGACACAACAAATTGTTTTAAATCAAAATTATGAGAAAATGCTAATAGGGCAAATAAATTTGGCATCAAAATTAATAAACAACAGTTTGGAGTTGGGCAAAATGAATTCCGAATGGCTTCGCCGGTCGCACACTGATTAAATTTCACACTCAAATGGCCGAGAGTAAACACAACTTGTCCAAACAACTTCGTGTTAATTGGCGCCTTTGATTGGCACCGCCTTTTGCAGTTATCTATTCTACGGCAAAAAAAAAAACAAAATGGTACAAAAAAAAGTTAAATACAATATAAAAAGAGGCTGCCAGATTTTGCATTTCGTATTCAGTCCTAATTAAGACATCAAAATGGGGCTTTCTACCAAGACCCAATCCCGCAGGCATCGACAAGTTGAGAAATCCGTCAAAACATCACGTTTTCTGTGTCCACGATTGCGCTTAGACAATGCCTCCAGTTAACAGTAGTTTTCGGTTAATTAATTTCGAAATAAAAGTCGAAAGGGAAAAATAAAATTTTAAACACTACAAATCATGGTTTAATGTGGCCACAAAAGACCGACAGAGACAACCGAAGTGGCAGCCACAGAAAAGCGGTTGTAATTAAGTTGTCAGGTTCCCAACATGAGTTTGAATAACTAAACTTGATTTTAGCTCCCCTGCTATACAGTTAATATTAATGAGAATCTTTGGTTAATGCTGTCGATCACATTAGGGCTTATGTTTTTCTCATGATGTATCTTTTTTCCTGGGTTCCACTTCCATTGCAGGGCGTGACCCCAATCATTTGATTTGGCATGAAGCTGCTGCTTCCTACTTGTTCAGAAATTGTTTGATTGGTGTTCATATCGTATCATGGCTTTTAGCAAATTTACTTTAATCGCGTTGGGGCTCTCAGGCGAGACTCATCAATTGGCTCTACAATCTGCCAATTAGGCAGCATCAGGCTCGGCAAACAAAGCTCCATGGGGCACTCAAGAGTCAACCAGCCGATCAGCTGGCATCATAATTAGCCAAATCTCGCGCTCGTAATGGATAGCGCCAAGTCGTCAACAAGCCTCGCATTTTTTTATTAGCCGGCACTGGAGTCTGGAGTTCTTCTTGGGCCATTCTCTTGCCATTTGTTTTTATTGCTTATCAGCAATTGATGCCTCCGCCCGACGACTCCGGCGTCCTCGGTTCCTCCATCAAAGCGTAACATTGTCGTCGTGGTCGCCGCTGTCATCAGCAACAAGCTTGTTCCATGGCGTTTGTATCGCATCTGTGGAACGCGCGATGCGTCAGTTCGTTAGCCGCTCGCCCAAACAACAACAAGTTGGAGTCAGGGACAGGGACACACAACTACACTTGCAAAAATTTCACAAATTTGAGTTACGAATAAACAATGAAAATTGCATTTTAAGTTTCCACAAGTCTCAAATATTATTATTTGCATATTCTTTTCATTAACTGATTTTGACTATGTCCATTGACTGCCAAATTAATAATTGATTTTGGGCCCCAAGGAAAAAAATTCCAGGTTAATATTAAAATATCTTCTTTGGTTATAAAAAACATTGAAAATAAAAATGAATTATTAGATTTTTATTTTCATAAAATATTTATCACATTTAATTTTTTATTTTAATATTAGTTTAAAACCATTTCCCTTTTGCAGTGTATACTTTTAAACATTTAGCATGAACAAAACAATCCATACTTTCGGTGTTTATTGTGGTAGATTTTAGTTTTCTACAAACGTATTTGGTTAACAAAAGTAAACGTATATAAGTATTGGACTTTGGGCCATAGTTTCAAAGTTTCCGAAAAAATTAATCTTACGACATGTATTGTAACAGTGCGTATGTGTAATGAGCTATGAGAACAACGCCCAGACTCCATGTGCTATGCCTCAAATGTATCAAATTAAAAGTGGTTAAAAGTAAACTTTAAAATTTGTATACACATATATGAAATTTCTTTAGAATTTTTACATTTTAAGACTTGTTGAGTTCGTTTTTCACATTCTAAAGAGATTTTGTTTTATTTTCTAATTCCCTGTTAATAAATTGGTTCATTAGAAGCTAAATTGATTTCTTTCAGTGCACTCACATGGTGCTCAGCGCCAGAGCCCCAGCCAGAGCCACCAAGCTACGTCATGTTTGTATGATTATGCCCGGAAGCACTAATTACCCTTATTTACACTTTTATAACTTGGCAGCGGTGCGCATGCGCGGACGGCGGATCGCGGATTGCGGATCGCGGATCGCAGATCGGCGGAGATCGCTGGCAGAGATCACTCCGAACAGTTGTTTATGGCTTGAGGAAGCTGCTCTCCACTCACTCCTCCTCTGCGAGCCTCCTAGCAGCCATCTAGCGGATGTGGCCCGTTGTCTTAAGCAAAAAAGAGTGAAAACTGGCTGGGTAATAACTTGGCAATTAAAGCATTGTTCGGCGGGGAGCGAGTCCGAAAAAGCGAAAATCCCAATCGCAAGTCCTGCAGTTGTGGAGCAAACAATCAATTGGCCTGCCACAAAGTCAGCCAAGTGGCTTGGTGGCCGCCTCCAGGCACAAGCCACTCACTCGATACCTCGACCCACTGATAAAGCCGTCTTTTTTTGGGTGCAGCAACTTGGCTGCAAGTCGCAGCTACCGATTGGCCGTGATTAAGCCATGAATCAGCTGGGTTAGCAACGGTGTTACGGCTGACTTTGCCCAGCTAACTGCGACTCTTTCATGCTATTACTTCTCGATTTTTTCGGTGGGCGTGAGCCTTGCAGCTAAAGGCGGCTATTGGGCCGAGTGATTGTCATGCTACGGCAAAATCAATTTTCCAGCAGGTTTTCCACTGTATGTGTTTTAATGAAATTTCCATTTGCCTCTGCCAATTGCAATGCCCGTGTATGAAGTGTTCATAAATTTGCAGCGAAAGCTGACAATGAAAATTAACATGTCCAATAGGTACGGTGGCGCAGGGTTTCGCGGAAACAACAAAATGCATAATCAATAAATTTTTAAAATAATTATTGATACTTTAAAATTGACTGAAATTGCTTGCATTTTTCATACCACATTTGAAAATCACAAAAATGTTAAAAAAACAAACATTCATCAGATATTAATGGAGAGATTAATGGTAAATGACAATATATTATGCTTAATGTACTAAAAGCAGTCTTACCCTTCCTCACTTTTTCTTTTAACATTTTTACTTGCTACATAAATTAATTAATGGTTTATTTTCATAAATGGGAAAGATCGAATTTTTGATATCATGATTATGATTATTGGCAAAACTCCAATAATGCATTTTACCTTTAAGGCCATTAAATGGAAGCCTAAATCAATCAGCTCACCGATGACCACTGTGAAATCCCAGCTGGCCCAAAAGTCAGGTGCGCAGTCGCAATCTTCGGTTGGCAGTTGCATTCCTGGGCGTCCAAAACGATGGATACAACTTGTTTTTCTGCGGTCTGGGCTTTTTGGAGATTTTCAATTATTAGCAACGCCTAACGAATGCCAATTTTCCGTCTCGCTTTCGGTTTCGGATTCGGTTTCTGTTTGCATAAAATCATTTTTACCGCAGGGCACGGAAGTGCATGCGGTTGCTTTTGGTTTTGGTTGCCTTTCGTGTGCAATTTGGGCCACAGCAAGTCCATTCTAAACTTCATAAGAATACCTACTTTTATTGTTTACTCTTTCGACAGGGTCAACAAGTTAATCACATTGTGTGGCATGAGCATAATAGAATTCTTATTTTTATTTTTGCGGGCTGCTGTTCGCTTTTCGATCGCTGGGCACCGCGCACGCGTTTGGGCCTTAATAAGACAACGGGGGTTCGAGTGCTGCCGGTACGGAAATTGACGTTTAGAACGATCGGGCGACCAGGTTGGCCAACTCGGCCAGCTGTCTGGCCTTTTTCGGCCAAGAAGTAAGTACGCTTTAGCCTTTGGCGTTCAAATTGGCAAATTAAGTCATACGCCTGCCCGTCCGCTGAACACCACCGCAATTTATCTTTGTGTTTTTTTTTGGGCTGCAATGTTATTTTGCAATAATTATTGATTTATTGTCTTGTTCGCTGTCCCATTGGGCCGTTTTGGGTCGAAATCAAAGCGCCGCCAAAAACCATTATCACATGCATGCGAAAACTTGGAACAGTTCTCATTCCCAGGTTCCCATGGACATGGACTTGGAGTCTAGGTTGGCTGGAAATCATTAGTAAACGTGGCTAATGATGGGCTGGTCTGCGACTTGGACTTGGTAATTGGAAAGGCACGCCACATTAGGGCGTAGTCGATTTTACGGCTAGAAAGTGAGGCAATTAACTGGCGGGGCAGATATAGGTGGAAAATCAGTGGAGCTGGGCGACCTTTCCCTTTGGCTACCAGGCGTGTTCGCCGTATTAATATTTCACGCCTTCCAATCGAGGCCTAAACTAGTGCAGAATCTGGAGTTGAAAGGTGAATGAATGCCTGGCCGAATGGGTGATAAAACGGAACTAATGCTGGTCAATGGGAAAACATACCGGCAAAACAAGATACTTTAATGCTTTCTAATATCCATGAATTAAGGAAAAAATCGAATAAACTTAAATATTTATAAGGTCGCAGTTCTAGTGCAAGTACGGAACCCTAATGTATACGGTTTTATTACCTGACGGCCTAATGACTTTATTCGATTATGGCCACATAGCACTGTCATTATCCGTAGTATATTCTCGATAATTTCCAATTTGCATATCCTATGTCCAATGCCCCTACTGCTGGCCAGTCAAACTAGTTTTTCTCCTGGACATGGTTATTTTTCTTCTTGCCCACCAAAAAAATAAATGAAATTGAAAAATATTTGTAACGCCTTATTATATATAATGTGCTACACATTTGTAAGCCCATTCGGTGGAAACAATTTCCATTTCCCGACTCCTCTATACTACACTCCACTCCATTCGATTCAATTCGATCCGACTCTGTTGTTGCGACTCTGCGCTGCGCTTTCTTGCAGTTCACGTTTGTGGCATGAATAAGCCCACTTATCTAATTGCGATTCCGGGAACTGGTTTTCCTTGATACATTTTTCTCAACTCATTAGAACTCAATCATAACTCGGGACTTGGACTTGCACTCGGACCGACTCGTTTGCTTTTAGCCTGGCTTCAGCTTTGGCTTTGGCTTTGACTTCGGCCCCTCCATGCAATAGGCAAATGTAATCGTTGCTACATATTTTTCAGCCGACGCGCGCAATTGTTGCCGTGAGCAATTTTTTATAGTCAGCCAACGAGGCAGCAACAACAAGTCAGGCAACGGCAACCAGAAAATACAACAAAAAAAATTATAAAAAAGAGCAAAACACGCCGGACGTGTTCCATAAACAACACTTTGATTACGACGACGCGGGCGCACAAACGCAAATCGATGTTTTCATATGGAAATTGAATCAAAGTCAAGTCCCGAGCTCAGAGTTTCCAGAATATGGAGCACGGCAGCAACTAGCAACATGTGTACTCGGTTCGGGCCTACAATTGAAGCTCTGCACTGGAAAATCTATTTGTAGTTTTTGGTCAGGTGAGTGAGAATTACAAAAGATATAAAACACTAAAAATTTCAGAACGGGTCTGTAAAAAGAAAAAACAAAACGTAGGTCAACTTGACTCAGCATCCGAGTATTATTTAATAAGTTATATTTTTGTCAAAAGGAGTGCAATATATTTGTAATTTTAAATAATGTATCAATAAAATATTCTGTTTAGCTCGGTTTTCTAACAACTTTTTAAAAGATTTTTATTACACTTGCACTAACTACATAATAGTGAATTTGACTTAGGTAGAACCAGGTTCTTCTGGACGTCAACTCAGGCTCATCAGCTTTTAATAAAATAATAATAATAATATAATAATAATAATAATAATAATAATAATAATAATAATAATAATAATAATAATAAATAATAATAATAATAATAATAATAATAATAATATAATAATAATAATAAAATAATAATAATATATAATATAATAATATAATAATAATAATATAATAATAATATAATAATATAATAATAATAATTAACATAATAATTATAATTAATAATAATAATATTTATATAATGTTATTAAAAATGTATAACAACCATGATTTTGATCAAGCAAAATTCGATTTTTTATTAAATAGAAAAAATCTAGTTAAATCTTATGTTATATAGTTAAATAAGATTAAATGTAAATCTCTTATCTACAAATTCACTAGGAAAATGACTTAATTTTTCATGTGTAAGCATGGATCCGTTGGAGCTTGGAGTTTCGAGCTCGGAACTCGGAGCCAGCCCAATTGGCCTTGATGTGAGCCGAGAGTGGGACCATGGCGTCAGCGCTTTTGTGGCCGGCTTTTGCCAGTAGCCGAGCATTTGGGTGAGCAGACAGTGGGATTGGGGGACGAGGGGCAGATCAAGCCCCTGGGTTGGTCTTTTGTGGTTTTAGCTATGATTATTAATCAATTCTTTCATATCACTTCGCCTGAATTGAATTCTTTTTACGAATCGTTTAAAAGCATGTGAATACAAAGGTAGCTGAAGCTGCTGCTGCCGCTGTATGGCTGCCTTTTTACTCTAATTAATTCAACAAAAGTTTCTGGGCCGCCTTTTGTCCGGAGTTTTCCGCTTACTGTCAGTGCTGCTGGTGCTGTGAAATGTAGCATTCATTATTCGGATGTTTATGTTTATTAAATTCCATTTAATTACTCCAGTCTACATACGCACGCATTGTAATGAGCATTAAATGCAAAAAAAAAAATAAATAGGAAATCATAATAATAATTGTTTATTAATGGAAAATGGCATTTTCGATTGGCGTCTGGAAAGGGCAAGTGGATGTGACCTTAATATATATGATTGCTTATAACTCGAAGTGAAGGGTTTTAGGATTGGTTATAAATATCTTTGAAGGTAATAGATTAGTGCTGATTTAATTGCATATAAGCAAGGCGATCGCTGTCTCATTTTTATGCAAATAGAGTTCTTTCCTTGAGAGGCAAGGTAATTTTCTCGGCAGGAAGCACTTCCCATGTACCCTGTCCAAAGTCCCCGAACTGTCAGCCACAGGTGTCGAAATTGACAGATGAGCAGAACTCAGGGCACTAACCGGAACTGGCGGACCGAGATTGCAATGGGCGTGGCTGGATTCTTTCTAGTTTTATAAAAGTAATCCCCACAGAACAGCCAGACCCATACAGAAACCCAATCCCGCAGAGGAGTCTGCGCGACTTCAATTTAAATTTTAATCGCATGCCTAATAGACAAACCTGGGGTAAATGTCAGAATAAAGAGACTAAGAGCCGACTTAAATCATGCCAACATTTACAAAGTACTTTGCAGCAGCCACAGCCCCATCTCCAATCCCTACTCGTATGAGCCTCTGCGAGTCACGGACACGTCGTCAGATATAGCCGGGTATATGGTATGGTTCGGTTTGGTATGGTTTGGCATGGTATGCTGGAGATGGCTAAGACAAACTTCCGATCACGTTGTAAGTCAGCAGCGAAATTGGACACAGGAAAGAAAAATCTCTACCTATGATATGATGATCGATTTTATGAGTTTTTAATTTAAATTTGAACCTGGTATTAGCATATAAAGTGGATTTACTTTCAAAAACTCTAAAGGATATAAACAAAATTGCTATTTTGATTTAAAATGTATCTGCTTTCTAAAACAGATGTACTTTGAAGCATTTTTGCTTATTTTAAGCATTTCAGTTTTATTTCAAATCTAATCCGACCCTTAGTAAAGTTGGAAAAGCTTATCATTACTCAAATTAAATAAATATATAAAATCATTGACCAGTGGTGGGTTTTGAACTCGTTCTCTTTTGCACAATAAGCTAATACCAACATTTAAAATTATTATTTGCTAACATCCTAATTTACTGCAAGAAATAAAATTAAATTAAATTGGTAAAAAAATGAGATAGCGTGCGAGAATAAATCTTATGATATATTGAATAAATTTATTACTGAATATTAAAAATCTATTCAAAATATATATTGAAATCTATTCAAATCATACAAATCATACGAAACTAGAACTTGGTCAAAAGTAAAATGTTTAAATATTGAGTGCAATTTTTTTCCAGTGCACCAGATTGGTACCGAGCCTCTGGAAAAAGGGCCCGAGAGAGCGAAAGAGAGAAAAAGTTAATGGAGGCAAATGCAATCAAAATGGTTAATTGGATCTGGAACAGCAAATGACGAACACTTTTAGTGTTTATGGCAGTAGCCCGGGCCCAAGTGCAGATCCAGGCCCAAGTCGAGGTCCAGAGGCCCGGCAAAGGAGATGGCGGCAGATAGGCAAGTGTGTACGTGGATTCGATGGTGCTGATGGGAGCTGCATGGGGCAGGGGCAGGGGCAGGGGCAGGTTGGCTAGGACTGGGGCAGGGCATCTAGGAGATGCGGCAAACAGCTCAAGTGGCAAGCGTGTTGTACACGACACGCATTAGCGTGAATGGAGCAGTTCTCGTACTTGCCTTTGCCATTTTTTAATCGAATCGAATGCGTTGAGAGCCGGGCCTCAAACTGAAACTGCAGCTTGAAGATGGCCAGACAAATGTGCGGCAAAATTAATGGCAAGCTCTGCAGTAATTTCCATTAAAGTGGGCACAGCTCCGAAAATGCACTTGTTGCTGCTGGCCAAGCACCCAGTAAGGCAAGAAAAACTTCCGTGTTCCTTACCAGACAGCCGGTGGATCGGCGAAATGTTAATGGGCCAATATGATGGCCTCCATGAGCTGCCTAATGGGCCGCTCTATGGTGGTTTTTACTGTGGCATTATGGGCCCGCCTCGCCTTGTGTGGATTTGGATCTAGTCGATCCAAAACGAAAACGACTAGTTCAAGTTATTTTCTTGAAATAAAAAGAAACTTAAGGAAGCCATAACAAATAGGTGCTGAAAAACGCTCATGAAAAAGGAGAACATTCTCTCTTCTTTCCAAATTACCCCTAGCAACGAGCTTTGTTTTACTGATATATTGATTAAATATCTAACACCCTCAACTTGTCTCAGTTGAAAAGAAAAACTAAAGCCTTCAACATGGATATGGATTGTAAGGAGCTTAATTTTCAAAATAAATATCGTAATATTTTTAATAAATAAACAATTTTCAGTTAACAACGACCTTGAGAAACGCATTTCGGATGCCTTCTGTGTATTTGATCATCATGGCGAAAAGTTCATAGATGTGCGAGAAGTGGGCACTGTTCTCAGACTTTTGGGTTGTGTGCCCACCGAGGAGGAGGTCAACGAAGTAATCTCTGCCACAGAATCGGAGGAGACCAGTGGCGAAGTACATCTGACCAAGTTCTTGCCACATGTCTCGCAATTACTCATGGAACGAAAGTGAGTAAGGTCATCTTTTATATACCTTTAACTTTTATTTAAATAAAATACATTCGACAGAATGGAGCCCGCTCCACCGGAGAAAATCCTGCAGGCATTTAAGATACTGGATCCGGAAAACAAGGGATATCTTACCAAGGAGAGCTTTGGAAAACTTATGATGGAGGAGGGGGAGCCCTTCACCCAGGAGGAAATGGATGAGATGTGGCCAGTGGCCATAGATCCAATCAGCGGACACATTCCCTATGAGTTCTACTTGAATCAATTGATGGTAAATAACCTTAAAAACTCTCTACCAAACTAAATCTGATGTGGTATTTATTTAACTTTCCAGGTATATCTGTAAAGGTGAAAAGCGGAGCTCTATAAATTCCACAAAATATTCTACCTTTAAAGTTTGTATTATTTGTTCTTAATGCAATTTGAAAGCTTAGTAAAAAAAAACTATATTTAATTCTGATTCAATGTCTGATTTTTTCCTTTTCAACTTAAATCAAAATAATAAAATTGAAATTGTTTGAATTACCTAACTTAATTGCCAATTTTAATTAAATGATTTTTTAAACTAGTTTTTCCCTGTTTTACCAAGATACAAATTATCATTATTAAATATATTAATTGAAATATAATTCACGTTTAGATTGCCTTGATGTGGAAAAACATCCCCTTTAATGAAAGCAGTGCTATTTCAGGTTCTTAATTTACTGAGATTTCTTACTCAGTAAGAAAAATGCATATTTAATTCTACTCCAGTTCCTACTGAAAATATAAAATAAAAACAATTTTGCCCTCGACATTCTCTAATTGAAATGCAGTTCTTGTTTTAGAAACCTAATGTGGTGCAAGTGCAAGTGCCGTTCAATAAAGTCCCTAAAAATACGCTCGTTAACGGGATGTTCTTAGCACTCTCCACATTTGCTATTCTGACTATTCCACTAAGCAAATCTCTTTCGCAGCGACTTCCACTCCCTTTCCTGGCCACTTATATTAGCCATCGCACACAGGCGAGCGGAGCTAACCAAGCGAACTGGCCAAATGCGTTCCAAAGTAGCCGGCTAAGTCGTCGGCAGAGGACACTGGCTTTTGGCTGTGGTTTCGGCTGCATCTGGAGTGGAGTTCTACTTGGGGCGGAACGCGGCAAAGTGGGTTGCGCATCATTAGCACAACTAATGGATGTTCACTTTTCTTACCTGGCGGAGAGTCGTGTGCAGCGCCACTTGCCACTCGCCTCCTTGCCACTGCCACTTGGACTCCAAATTGCAGTTGGTTATGTGCGAGAGAGGCTAGAAATTTAAATAAATTAAAATACCTTTCGAAATGCATTTGCTGGGAGGAGGGAGTCGTGTTCGGAGTCGTGTTCTCGCTTCCGTATTTATTAAATTCTAAATACGCGCTGTGGATGCACTTAACTGCATCTTATGGATTAAAATA
This sequence comes from Drosophila prolongata, assembly GCA_036346975.1. NCBI lineage: Eukaryota > Metazoa > Arthropoda > Insecta > Diptera > Drosophilidae > Drosophila > Drosophila prolongata. The sequence continues at coordinate 1,406,622 of JAYMZC010000176.1, read as the reverse complement.
TTTCATGTAATCCCCCCGCACTTCACATTTTGCCATCTGCACGTTCTGGCGCTTTGGCCAATTTGAGTGATTGCATTGCGCGCATTTAAATGGATGCTGGGATGGCCCAAACAAGTTATACGTGCGGCTTCCACTGTGACTGCTGCGGCCAGCCTAATGGACTTTTAATCTTTACAACTTGTAAAAATTTCGTTTTTGAATTGCGCCGACCGGCGAACCTGATTGTCCGAGTTGTAAAAGGATGCTAACTGCTGAGTGCAGATATAAGATTCGGTTTCATGTCATCATCCAATGACCCTACAATCAAACTGTAAATCTTGTTGTAGTCATAACCAGACTTAGGATTCCCGGAATTAGATTTAAAAACCAGGCTAAGTATGGCGGAAAATCTGGCAGTAGTCAGTCAGTCTGGAAACGGGGGTCGTAAAAACGAAAAAAGTGACGAACAAATTGTCAAAGTTTGGCGGAGCCTTTTATGGAGAACGAACTTCAGCCTTCTCGCATGAATCAATTCGGCCTGCCTTTCTGAGGCCAAAAAACTGAGACTGGGGATCTGGATACTGATGATGATTTACGCTCGACGAAGCGTAATTAAGATTTATGCTCCACACTCGCTTGCAAAATATATCCGAAGCCACACAATATGCACATATAGTTGCGTATTCGAGTTTATGAGTTTATGAGTACCAGCGGCTTAATTGTTAGTTATGCTCTTTTGTTTGTGCGACATTAAAACTAATTAAGTAGAAAGAGTTTCTATAAGATTTATATGCATCAATGATTGCCTGTTGTTACAAGTGTGCGTGAAGTAAGTGTGTGGTGCAAATTAAGCAATTAGTTGCATTTTATGACAATGTCCAGAAAGTACAGGCCCCCCTAAGGCAATTTGCAAAGGAATAAAATATGTATTTACGACCCCAAGGGGCTTTCCTAATGAGTGGGTGGTGGCAGGAATCGTGTATTTGTGCACCTTGATTGATATCAGCCAGAGGTTGTTTTCACAATTGAGATATTATGAATTAATTATAACGACAATGTATTGCCTCTCTAATTGACTGTTAGGGCTTTGTTTTCTTAAGTTAGTTAACAAGAAAAATGCCTTGATAACTGTAGTCTTATTAGAAAAAATACTTTAGTTTTATCAATTAATTATGCAAATGGCTTTCAAAGTTAAATTTTTTTTTCCGGAGTTAGTTCAGTGTTTGGGTATTTTTTTTTTACATTTTTGGCTATAAATTTGCTCACTTATTTAATTTTATTGCAACACCTTTTGTTTTATTCATTTAGATAGGCTATATTTAAGAACGAATTTTCGAAGAAATAACTGCCTTAAATTTCTTCATGGGTGAACTTTCTAGTCTTAGTTTTCTAATATTCCTAGCCTTCTTGCATATTTCTGCATTTAAATGAGCCAAATCTATTATTTTCCGCTCCCACAGATTCTTACTCCCTCTGCCGTTTTCATTTTCCAGCTGCACCGGCTGAAACTTTCAATCAACTTCTGTTTACCTACGCTGCCGACTTCGCAGTGGCAGCCACTGTTTTGAGGCCTGCCTTGAATTAATGGCAAGCCTCGCTTTCGTTACTGTTGCCCCAGAGAACTGGCAACTTCGATCCAGAGTGGGATTCGGAATCGGAATCTGGGTTTAGTGCACTCCACTCACAGCTGCATCGCGCTGAGAACGCAATGAAAGCGCAAGCAGGCTCTTGTAATTTTTTGATTTCGAGTGCTCTTCCAGTCCGCCGTTAATTGAATTTAAGTAATAAAATATAATTTGGATTTTTGCATGTTTGCGCGGCGCGTAGCACGCCGAAAAGCGAAAACCCAAAAGGAAAGTCCAAGTCGGAGAAACAGTCAGAACGCAAGGAAAGGACTGAAATTGCAAAAGGTGAACAACATGCAATTGATGGCCGAGGAGGAAAAACAAAAAAAAAACAAGCGTGGCCAGTGGCATTGTTGCAGCAGCCGTCGACATCGTCATCATACGACGTCGTCGCTGCCATGTACAACACCCAAAGGTATCAGCAGACAAAATGCTAAAAATGTATTTACCACAAAGGCAAAGCGGCGACGACGACGACGACAGCGGCTCAGTCGAGTTTGGCTCATTGCTGCTGCTTCTGATGTTGCTGTTGTCGTGGATGTTGCTGCTGCCGCTGTTGCTGTTGCTGCTGCTGCTGCTGCGGCTGCCCTTAATGGATCTGCAGCACTTTGAGTGATTTATTTCACACGTTGATGAAATGGACAGCAATGGGCCGCATTTTGACGTTTATTGCAGCAGTGGCAAGGGCCGCAGCAGCAGCAGCAACAACAGCAACAGCAAGAGCGACCAATGCCCACGGCATGTGTTCTGCGCATGCGCACAGCCCTTTAACATCGGGACTGAAGCGCAGACTGCGACCACGTTGGAGCCAGGTTGTAAAAGGAGGCTATTAGGGCCTTCTTTCAATGCCCTTCTCAGCTCAAGGATGAAATCATTAAAGGGCAGCCCAAATAATAAGTACTGCCTTGGTTTTATATGTATATAATTTTTATTATTTAAATTGGAATATGCTTACATTTTTTGTCTAACTTACTTAATTTGCAGTTTATTACAGTTCAGGGATATTTAATGATATAAACAGTTGCATTATTACTTGTTGCTTTGTATTCAGTTTCTTTGTATAACTTTATCTTAAGTAAAAACTTGTTCACTCCTGAAAATTCAATGGGCGGCTCCACTATAATTTTGTAACTGTTTCAAGGGTATTTAAGGATTTCATTTCTACAGATGATCTTGTGCTACAATTTTATCTAAAAATAAATCGCTATCTAAAATGATATCCTGTAAGACATTTATATTGCAATTTTTTAAATTGCGAATTAAATAATAGTGTTTTCTTCCTTACTTCGTATATCTTCAAAAAAGTTCTTAAGATTTTTTTGCAGAGCATTTGGCAGTCACCCCTAGTTTTTGGTTATATATCGTTTTGCTCTTTTAATATTTCCCCTTTTTGCCGTATTTTTTCCTCATCTTTTTGCAATTGCATTGGGAGCCTTGCACGTCTTTTGGTAATAGCCCCGCAGACCGTGCGCGCTTTAATGAGGCGCGCTCCTCATTTGGACGCCACGCATTTCGTAGTTTTGTACCCGTTTACCAGCCAACGGATGTTGGTCCGGGGCAGCGGGCTCTCAGCTATTAAAACATTTAATTGCAACTTAATTAGTTAAAGGCCCGCTGGTGGAGACCTTCTCACGAATGCAACTTGCCGAATGCCAGCACTGACCCCAAGTCGCATTTAAAGTAAACGGGGGCAGCGGGGGTCAGGCTTTTCGCAGTGCGACCCACTCACGGAAAAGCCATCGAGAGGAGCATTGACAAATCCACCCTCAAGAAAAGTCAATTTAACACATTCACTACGCCTCTTAAAATGTTGATATTTTAATTAGTAGCGCTCTAAAGGATTTTCCACAGCCAAGTCAAGGTTTCACCCACTCCCAAAAACAAAATAAGAGAATAAAGGGGCCCAACTTGGGACTTGGCCGGGTCCAAAGCCTGGATCTTCAACTAAGCCAAAGACGACGAGGCCATGCAGCTGGAGAAAAATAAAGTGCCAAAGGGCACACATGGCACCGAGTTTCTTGGCTTTTGTGGCTTTTGTTTTTAAGCCATAAACAGGCTGTTGGTATGAGTTACCACCTTCACTGGTGGAGATTCAAGGGGTTCTTTCGGGATTCTCAAAATAAACTTGAAGGTTGCACTTAAATTGACATATTAATGATGGAAAATAATTTATTGAAAATAAATGGGCAGCTATTTGTTAAAATATTAATATATCTTGACTGGTGGATATTGAAGATGATATTTAGAGGTTCTTAAAAATGTACTTGAAGGTAGTGTTCAAAATAAAAAATACTTGGTTGAAATTAATTTATTTAAGAACAAAATGGGATTGTTACTTTTTATAAAAGTAAATATTTTCCTATTAATATCATTGTTCACATTTTAATAGTTTTGACAAAGTATGCGGTACCAAAAGAAAGAACTGAGTATTGAATCAATACTTTTTTACATATATTCTTTAAAATACTAATTAAATTCCCCTTTCACTTTCCCCCAAATCGACGTCTATGGCTTTTGAGCAGCACTCACCCATATGCCTAACCTACAGAGTTTTGTTTTCCCTCATCGGTTTTTATTTTGGTTTTATGACAGCGCGCCCAACTGTGGCAATAAGTTCAAATGCCAGCCCAGAGACCCGGCGACTAAATGCACGGCTTAATGTGCAACTGAGGCTGACTGGCAGGAAAACTCAGGCCAAGACTCTGGCTGAAAGCGAGGCTCAAGCTAGGGTTCAAGCTGAACCTCAAGAGTCAAGCTCAGGCGGACAAAGGTTCCTTCGCTGGCAGTGCCGAAATAAAAAGTGGGTGTAGCGGCACCAAATGCCATTGCCAACTTTTGGTCCAAAAGCAACGCCAACGCACCTCGTGATCCTCATCCTCATCCTCATCCTCGCCCCCATCTTCACATCCTCTCCAGTGCTGATTTCTACTAATTTGATTAAACAGATTGAGTTTAATAAGGTTCGTGGCAGAGAAAACATAAAAAAAAGGAAGAGAAATGCACCAGCACTTGACTGGGCCGGCAACAAATGTTGCCTAATTCAAGTGCCGCATTTATTTTGTAAACATTTCACATCGCACTCTGTATTCTGCACTAGGTATTCCCTTTCCCCACAAGAAGCACGACTTGTTGTGATGCAAAATATGCCGGTTGAGCAGTGATAGCACTTGAGAATTGCCCACACAAAAGGCCATATCCCGAGACCAAGTCCAATTCCCATTCCGATCCCAAATCCCAGGCCCAGACCTGGAACAACCCAATCAATGGCCCCAGTCCTCGTCCGTGCAATGTGCGTTTTGTGCGCACTTATGCGATCATTTGTTAAGTGTCATCGCGCCGGCATATGGGCAGGAAAACAACTCGAGAACAGCCGCAACATCAACAAACTGGGCTGGAGGGGAAATTTGTCCCCGGCATCGCAATATTGTGATGCCCTTAGTTTATTTTGAAAGCAAGCTTTACCGGGGGGTAACTCATCTCACCAGATTATTTGCCTTGAACAAAGAAGAAGGGGGGTTTATGAGCACAACATTCATTAATTTTAATAAGTTTTGATAACAGTACAAAAATTGGTATTTTGTTATAATAGAAATAATATAACATAGGTTAAAAATCAAACAATTTTGACTACGTTTTAATTAAAATTTTAATGGAACTTAAAAGAAGATGATGTTTGCTTATTAAATATTTTAATAATTATTGTATAATTCTTTAGCTTTCGGTTTCAGATGAAATGCTTTCACTGTTTTGCAGATTAATCTTAAGATACGGGTATAAAAATAAAGAAATAAATACAACTTTTAGTTTATTACTGGCATAAAAATAAACAAAAGGCAGAAAATACAAGGCTAATGGCTTCATAATTTTCTGCAGAAGTATTATGGTTATTAAAAGCCAGTCGTAAATCATAAAGAACACAAACCGCGGACCTGAGAAGAGTTATTTTTTATAAAGTTGTTAAAACATAAGTCTTGTAAAAGATCCCAAATAAATTTCCCCTCAAGTGTTGTTTGTTGACCATCAGGGGCGATATAGCCGTTTCAAAAAGGGTATGTTGCAACAAAGTGCAGCTCGTAAACAAGCGAAATGTTGTTGCTGCTGCCGCTAACGTTGCTGTTGTTGTCGTCGGTGTTGCTGTTGTCCATGGTCATGGTAAATTTATGCACAATTTTTCGCGCTTTCAAAAAATATTTGCATCATTAATCGTTGCAAACTCTCCGGCATGGCGGCATCGGCATCGCATTGTGGCGGTTCCTCCACATCCACAAACACATCCACATCCACGTCCACATCCACGTCCACACCGATCCTCGGTTCCGTTCCGTTCCTGTTGTTTAGTTTGAGGCGTTGTCTGCGCCTAAAACTTGCCAACATCAACGGCAACATCAACATCAAGCTGCATCGGCATGCGGGCCGTCGTTACAACGTTGTCGAAATGTTTTGTCAAGTTCTCGCCGCTCAACAACAATGTGGCATTTGCCCTCTGTGGGCTGGAGCTGCAGGGGGAAAAAAAAAACGCGAAATACTCGTAATAAAAAATAAGAAAAAAAAACAAAAAATCGGAAAAGAGGGAACCCATTTGCTTCTTAACCACAATGGAAAGTTGGCTCGATGCTCACAGCAAGTCCGCAATAAACTTGAAAACTTGAAAATCATAACAGCGCCGAGCGGTTTTCGCAACCGCAAAAGTCGTAAGTCAAGTACCGCCACACCGCCACCCAGAACCCATCGACTATAAAGCACCGCCGACACCCAAGCTCCCAAACGAAACACCCAACTTGCAACATTCAACACACAACACCCGGCCACCCACTGTTTGCTTGTTCCACAGCTGTTTCCCCCCGGCACACACACATAAACTCAAATAGAACAACTTTGGCCAGGGAACGAGAAGTTCGGGTTGCAGAATGAGCAGCAAAAACAAAGGGAAAGCCAATGAAATTATCAAATGTTTAATAGACTCAACGGGCAGACCCAAAAACTCCCCACGCCCCGTACAAATAATGATGGATGAAGTTGTCGATGCCATGGACCTCTACTACAAACTTGGAGCTCGGAGTTAGCTGGTGCATTTTTCTTGGAAAAGTTTCCATCCGGAGTTACGCACCTTCGTTATGTAGGAAATGAGCAACAAGTGCCTCGGGAGCCATCTGATGCCCCTAATAAAATACAGGCGAACTTATAAAACTCCAAGCAATCGATGTAACAAAATCAGTTCGAACGATAAGATACTTGGAGATTTATTAGGCGACTTTTATTAATCTCTGATGTCAACAAAAAGACTCGAAATTTGTTTCGGGTCTAGGAGAGCCCTTTTAACCGAAATTATAGCATATTCTCTCAGTTCGTTAGTTTTTAAAACCATAAAATCCTAAAAATATTTGAGTGGGCACAAACTTTTGCATAAAATCATAATTATTTAAGGCTCAAGTCTAATTACGAAGTAATAAAAAAAATGAATTAAAAGGTTTATTAATAAACTATTGTTAAGTATTTGTTAACATTAATTTACAATAATTATTTATATTATATTATTTGTTTTTGGTGGAAACCGTTTAAATGCCTTAATTGAAATTCTAAACAAAATGCGATTTACTCCTCTGGCACACAGATTTGAGTTATTAATAGACTTAGGTTATTCCGCAGAAAATGCCTTGAAACTAGAGATGTTTGATCATAGAAGATCATTGAGGAACACGTTAGCAGGTATTTACAGCACATATCGGCTCACACCTTCACCACCTCCACCATGCACAGAAATCTCATTTGGCTGCTTTTCGAATCGTATGATTACCGCCTATTATTAAACCATCGATGAAAAATCCCTCGCGACGGCAGAACATTTCCTGTGCGGAGAGACGCACAATGAACTCATAAATTGACGCACCCTCCAAAAGCGACAACATAATCGGCCACGCCGAAGGCGATACGGTTCGATAGTGGGTCCTCCGGTGCTGGGGATGCGGCATCGGCATTGGCATTCGATCCAGCGACAAGACGACAAAGGCGATCCCAGGCGCACTTGTAAATGGCATGTTGCAACAAGCCTAAATATGCGCCACACACAAGCACAGGCACCGGCGCACTAACGGGCCAGCAGCAACTCTACCCAACGGCAACATGAGCACCAGCAACAGCAACAGCAACAACAGCAACAGCAACAGCAACAACAGCAACATCTGCAACAGCAACAGCAATGTCGACTCCTACGCAACAGCGACATTGCTGCCTGCCTCTATTTAGCTGCGCCGAAGCCTTGACAATGATCGTCATTAATTGAGAGGCAGAGTCTCGATAGTTTGCCAGGGCTTTGAGCTGCACTGGGAGAAAAACTAACTAGCACACCAAAATTAAACTTTAAGATATGAAGTTTTATGAGTTAGAAAAAGTTAAAACAATTTTAAAAAGTAAAATAAAACATTTAAAAAAGTAAAGGTACAAATAAATTGTCTGAGACGTTGTACATTTCAAAATGTTTTAACTTAGTTTTGGGCTCTATATCACATATATATAATTGCATAAATATATGTCTCTCAAAAATAAATACATTTTAAATGAAGACTAAAAAATCTTTAAGATTTTAAGTTCATAAATGTTCCGGCTTGTTAAAATATTAAACGATATCTCTTGTACAATTAAACACATATAATTAATTAATTTAAATTATTTTTAACACCTTACAAAAAGACTTCTCTTAATTAAAAATTACTTTCAGTGTCGTATTGGGTTTCCTTACGGCCAAGCGAATTATTAAAAGGTGGGCTTGGTGAGGCACTGGCTCTGGCCAGACTTCCACTACGGCTTTTCAGGGTTTTGGCTTTCTAAATGCGTCAATGCCACCATGTGTGTGTTTGTGTGTGCCTGCGAAAATGCTGACCTTTAACCCAGAAAGTAAGGAAAATCTAAGCAAATATCTACGCACCTATCTACGCAGATTTATCTTTGGAGACACATTTGCACAAGCGCTGAAACTTAAGCTCAGCAAAGGTCCTACATAAATAAGTACGATGTGGGTAGAGTTTTCGCTGGGTTATCGCAAAGTCTCAGATGGGGTTGACATTTCAATGGAGAGAGTAACTTTAGCAATGACATGTAAATTATTAGATAAATATTGGTCTAAAGGTATAGTTATTCCAATGGAGTCAAAAGTCATTGGTCAACAAAAGGAAACATGAGTTGTTAGCTGATAAAGTTAACCAGATTAAATGAAGGAGTTACAAACAATTAGGATTAACCCGTTATAAGTGCTTCTCATATTATTATATTATTCTTATTATATAGGGCACTGAAATCCATCGTTTGGGGCTGAAATTCCATCGATTCGAATCAATCTGCTTACTGATCCAGAGCATATATGCGAAGGCTTCATTTTAGCCCGCTTTTGACCCCAATGCGAGTGGGTAACGAACACTAAATGATGACAGCTACCGATAGCCTCCACCCTCCTCATCACTAAATTACAGAGCCATAAGGCATAACAACAAGGTCGGCAAAGGAATACGGGGAAGAGTATGAAATTACAGCCGAAATGGCCGCGAAATTCTTTGCATGCCGCATAATTTGTTGGTAGCCGGCTTTTGTGCCACACGAAAAAGAAATCACAATCTCATTATGGCATACACCTTTTGGCAAGAGGAGGCATTGGCAAAGGCTAAGGCAAAGTCGAAGGCAAAGGCAACGGGTCCATACATAATTATAAAGAGCCCTTAAGTACTTGTTAACAAGTTCGATATCTGGGCGATTTACATGATGTTCTCTGGTTATGCGGTTTTGCAGTTCTGCGGTTCTCTCTGGTCTGAAAAGAAAGTGCAAAGGAAGGCAGGGCCCCCAAAAACGGAACGTTGCGATTTGAGGAGCGAGATAAACTCTTTTGGGTATTGCTAAAATCACGGGCCGAACAAATTGAATGGTTATGCTTTATGGCTTATGGAAACCGGCAGCTGATTCACTCGCTGCGATTTGTGGGCCATAAAACCGAATGCAGCCCTAATTAAAGACTCGCCACGACCGAAAAATCGAGAAGAGAGATTGAGACTAAGGTCTGGCCAAGAAGAACCAGACTGACAGAAAATGTTGTGGCGATAAGCCGACCGTTAAGAGACCCGGGCCAAACAGACTGAGACTGGGCCATTAGCAGCGATTGGGCTCCGTTGTCGCAGTGCCTAACCATTAGCAATTAATTAAAAAATTAGAATATTTTACCAGAGCGATAGCAGCGATGTGGCCTTATCGGCCGTCGCATCTCCATTGACATCCAAACGAATTAAATAAATTGAAAATGGCCTGAAATATGTGTGCCCCGGACGAATTTGAATGAAAATTTGTTTCTCTCCGTTGGCCGCTTCATCTTCGTCGTCTGAGAAGATTCCCGACTCACTCTTCACAAAGCCGCCAACTCAGGCGAATGTTGCATATTTACGAGCTATTTATGCATATTAAAAAATTCCCTAAGCTTCGTGGTGTGGGGAGAAAATCAAATCAAAACTAGATAACAGTAGCTTGCATGCACTCCATCCCCTTTCGTTTCCTTACTTTACCTGCATTCAGATGTGCATGTTTTTTATTTTTTAATAAAAGTCAAAGGGCTCTGAAGGAACTCGCCTTGGGTTTAGCCAGCGTTCTGGGATCTCATCTCCTCGAACGATGCATTTGCTGATAAAGATTTGTCTGTTTTGATTTTTACGATGCCACAAAGGTTGTTTTGCCCGTGTTTCGCTGCCTTTGAGTGCATCAATATGAAAATGCCATTGGACGTCGGCTATTTGTGCTGCACTCCAAGTGAGCTCATAAAAATCACATTTAATTTATCGAAAATGCCATTAAAAAATATGATCATCAATTTGGCCAATATGCAAATGCCATTACAATTATTGGTTGCAGTGCCCGTGAAAGCAGGAAATGTGAAAAGAAATTCTAAAGGTTGGCAAAAGTGTTAAGGCTCTTAGATAAGATTAGACTTTGAAGCCACCAAACTCATAAATGGTTTTTTTATGAGCAATGGGTTTGGCTGAGATGCCACATTCAATAACACTAAAAAATAATAGTTAATATTAAGTTTTAAATTGGTTTGCATTTTTATATGCTTATAGCTCAAATCTATTTTTTATTGTGGACCAAATCCACGTAATTAAGTAAAGTAAACAAGTTTTTGTTGAAACAACTTTAGCTGTAATCGATTAAATATTTTTAGTTATAGCTTTTATATTCGAATTAATCGTGTGCAACATAAAGGCCAGTTAACAAAATAAATAAATACTTAAGTAAACTTGCTTTTATATGAGATTTGTAATTGGACAGTAATTTTATCTTATTGCTGGAACCTAAAATAAAATGTTGTAAAGAGCACTTAAATAAGTCTGTGGCTTAATGCTTTTTAAATACTTTAATACAAAACCTCGTTAACTAAGTCATTGCATTTATGACCAAGTTCAATTACCAGTTCAGTCTTTCTCGTATAAACTTGTTCAGCAATTTTTGCGGTGCTTTCGATGGTAATATTTTCACATTGACAGCCCTTTCATGAAGTCGAAAATAACACATCGAATTATTTTTAAATTCCGCACAGTTGCGTGCCAGGCGATGAAAACCGCATGGGAAATTGGCGTTGAGCATTTCGATCCGGCCTAAACGCGGGGCAGGGTCTAACACAGTTATCAAGTTGTCAAGCGGGCCCAGAGCAACTGCCATTATTGGCATATGTTGTTTGGGCCGCATTCGAAGGCCCGAAACCCAAACAGCAATTGCGTGTGGCAGACGGATGAGCCGGGTTGCGGTGGGCGGTGGGCGGTACTTGGCCCTTAAACAAACGCCTGGCTGCCAGAAAGCTCATGCACATTGCACGTTGCATTGGTTATTAGATGGAAGCCGCAGCGCATTATCACAAACTATGTCATAACCTAAATGCATCAATTGCATTGCTAAGCCAACAAATTAGATGCCTCCATTATGGTTGCTATTGGGAATTGGGAATTGGGGAAGGGGTATTGGGTATTGGGAAACGGGGGAATGCCGAATCGCAGGCATTGGCAACATAATAAACGAGCTGCAGTTGGAATTTAGCGCATAATCAATGACGGCGGAACCGAGCCAGAATAGAAATCTTTTGGCCATGGGCGAGGCCAAGGCAAGGCCTTCGCATCGCGATAAGCGGCTAAAACAAATGTCATACTTGCGGCAGCACGGTAGCAACATGTGTTGCAGCCAGCTCCCCGCGACTACCGCATTGCTTGTCCGACTAATATGATACGAGGCTATTCCCCATGGCCAGATCCTCATCCTCATCAGCATCATCATCATCATCATCATCATCGTCGTGGTCGTCGTCGTCTGGCGACTTTCGCTTCATAATTGATATTTTTGTTTCGTGTTTTCGGGAAGGAACATGTGCAACTGCAGCGCAAGCAAACAACTGGCAACCAGCAACTAGCAACTAGCAACATGTTGCCCATGCCGATAACAACGGGCAGCTCGTGTCGGGTCCATGGCCAAAACGAAAACCCAACCCAACCCACATGCCACTGCCACTGCCACTCCGCTCCGCTCTCGGATCTTGCATCTTGCATCTCGGCTGAATGAATTCCATTTTTGCGTGGTTGTGAGATTTGAATTTATAACTTGGCGAGCACACTACACACTACAGGTCCTCACAGGCCGCGACTTAAAGCGAGTATCTATGACTGTGACGTTCGCTATTGCATTATCTTTGATTTAAAACCAATTCATCAACCCGCTGACTGCAGCGATGACTCTGTTCTGCAGCATTGCGATTCTCCGGCTTAGGATCCAGTTCCCAAGACGACCACGATGACGATGACTCCTTCGAAGTCTTGGCCTGGGTGGGTTGCACTAATTGATTTTCGTTGGCAGTGCCGGCTTATGAGTAATGGATGCCGAACTGCACATCTAAATAGATGCCCTGGGGCTGGTTCTTGGCAACCAGGACGACGGCAATGGTAATGATCATAAATCAAGGTCTGAATTAAAGACAAAGCGATTGGGAGTGGGCCCCGACTTGTTCCAGATAAGCGGGAAGCAGGAAACATTAGAAATCTAATGATTCCCCTCTCCTGAAAAGCGTCGCCAGGAAGATATTATGATTAACTGGAACTGTTATGTCATTTATTATGGCTAAAGAGGCTTAATAAGCTCGACTGGAGTGTCATATCTTGGCATCCTTAATGCCCAGAAAAAAACGGTGACTTACTTAATATAAATTGAATTTGTTAAATTTGCATACGCTTAAATACCTTTAACTATCGCACGCAACTAAATAATTTGGTCGATTATTAACATGTTAAAATAATATTTGTATCTTAAAATTAGTAGCAAAATACGAATTCATAAGCAACTTAATCTGTCTATGGGAATTATATTACTTTTAGTGCGTATGATTATAATTTGTACCATTTTGACAAGGTTGATTAACTCAAGTTGTATAAGTGATTACCATGGCAAACCCTTTTAGATACCCTATTTTGATGTGGTCAGTTTAAAAAGTCCACCATAATGAAATTGGGATTTTTTTTTTTAACATTTTTTAAAGGGTTTTAAGGGAATTCCACTTTAAAGTTTACTCAAAACTTACCCAACACTTACTCCTTATCGTCGCAACAAGAAAATCCCCTAAATACCTTTGGACGCGAACCTGTCCGGCAGTTGAGCGATTAATCCGGGGACGGAGACGGGCGCAAAGAAAAACAAATGACTGCACCCGAAACCCAAATCCAATTTGGGCGAGGAATGGTGCACACGGGATTTGGACGACCATTTGACCCACAGACACACACTCCAAGCTGCAGCTTTTGACTGCGACTCGACAATTTCCCTTTCGATTTCAACAGTAATCAAAACTGTCCACTTTGTGTCATGTCACACGCGACAACAACGGCAGCAACAGCAACAGCAACGACATCAGCAACAGCAACAGCAACAGCAGCAACAGCAACAGCAACAACCACGTCAACTGCAGATACTTCGCATAAACAAAAGCGAGGCCCAACTATCCGACTGTCCAGTTGTCCAATTGTCCAGCTGTCAGAGCCACACACTCGCAACTACGCACCCGAGTCATTCAATCAACTTCAGGGGCCGATGCCCAACTTGGGCCACGATTTCTGTATGCCATAGTATATACAACAACGACAGTGCGTTCAATTGTACAAACGGCTTGTGGCGGATTATGATTTTGTGCTCAGCTCCCCATAGCATAGCAAAAGCCCCAGATTCCATCCATCTCCCCGCGTATCTTACAGATACTTAGGCTTACACACAGTGCCAGGCATGTCTAATTGCGCGCACATGTCCGGCCAGACGACACGCCCCTCGGGGGTCCAATCCCCCCGATCCGAAAAAGATACAGAAACAAGCACAATGAGTGAATTGTGTGATCTGTGTCCATTGTTTTGATTTAGCGATAAATATATAGCAAGATACTTTGCGCTTTACTTGATTGAGATGACTGGATAATCGAAGCGAAGAAACTCCGCAAAGCCTCGTTGATGATGATTGCCATGTTTTTAGCACATTAGCCAGTTTTTTTTACTAACTAGAGAGTCTCTTGGGAACAAGTTAGTATTTTAAATTATACAACTTAGAATATACTTAGAAGATTACATTTTTGAAAAAAGTCATAAGTATGAAAAATGCAAAATGCAAGTCCGAAAGATCCGGAAAAATCAACATTTATTTGGGTTTTTTGATCGAAACCCTGGGAAATAATAGTCAAATGTTGGAATGTCATACCTCGTTAAATTCTTTATAAAATTTCCAATTGATTGGCATTAACAGCTAAAAAGTTCATTTTTAGCTATCTATCGCACAAATCTTAATGAAAAATCTAATGAAAAAAGAGATAATCGAAGTTGCACAAAATATTCTTTATAAAGCCTGGAAAATGGAGGTCATATGATGGAATATCATTCTACGTTAAATTCGTTATAATATATTTATTATAATAAATATGTCGTTTTGAATCGATTGGGAATCACTGCTAAAAAATGTAATTCTAAGACAATTTTCGCAAAAATTCCTAGTCAACTCAGGGAATGGATCCGAAAAGATGGAAAACCTTCACATTAGGACAAGAATTATAATAACCTCTGCAAGGGTATAAAAATTAAATTTAATTTTATGACGCATATATAGATAATTTACATAGGCATCGAATTACCCGTAGCACAGACCACTCGATTTATTTTTAAGTAACATCTGTAATTCCACTTGCCCCAAGCAGATTTGGATATTTATGAACCGTTACGGCACCTTATCATAAAAGCTTTTGAATATCTTTAGGGCCGTAAAAAGTATTATGGCCAGGGTGAAGCCCGCAGATGCCGTGGGGCACATTTACTGTCAACCTTTTGGCATGCAAAGCGGCGCCTCAACGCCAGTCGCCGCGACGCCACTTCCAAGTCCTGAGGATCGAATCGCATTGATAGCCACACGAAAAGCCACCGAGGCGGCGATCCTGGGCACAGTGCCTGCAATAATTACGCATGCAGGTGGCGCGCTTCATTGAATAATGCGAGTGCATAAATTAATTAAATTACGTTATAAACTTGGAACGCCGGCAGTGTTGCCGCTGCTGCCTCACGCATTTGTCGCATAATTACGGGGCGCGAATTGCGAAGGCAACAAATTCCAGTCTCCACTCCGCTTTTGGCCAAGTTGTTGCTTTGATTGGAAATCGTTGTTTGGTTTTAATTTTTGTCGCACGGCCACCCAGCAACTGGCCCAGGTCCCAGGTCCCATCGCCCATTGCCCATTGCCCAGTTGCCAGTTCCCAGTTGCCAATTTCAGAGCCTGGCCAACGGCAAATGATTTGCATAGCCAAGGCCTCTTGCCCCACAGGCAGACCTGCTCTTCGCCGGCCATTCGCTCTTTTTTTGGGCCACATCGGAGGAACAGGAACATGTCGTCCAATTACTCGTTTATTCAATGGCGTTTGCATTAAGTGGACGCGTTAATTACGCCACCGTGCGACGCGACGCGATGCGATTCGGTGCGATTCGGTGCGATTCGAGGCGAGGAACGTGGCAAGAGGCAAGGTTCAGGCGAAAATGTTAATTAAGTGATATTTTCGGCGCCGCGCAGACATCCCAGCTATCCGGGATCCCAATTGGGTTCGGTTTTGGGCCCCCTTCTTTTGGCAGCCACTGTAATTAAGTTGTTCTACGAACTACGGCGTTTGTGCGTGTGCACCGGCAAAAGTAACTTTTTCAAGCTGCTCTTTGTCTTTGTTCGGGCACAAAAGTTGCAATACAAAGCCAGCTCAAGGTCACTGCCTGAACTTGTTAAAAAAGTCTAGGAAGTTTTTGGGGGAACTCGCAAGATATATAGTTAGAGTTAACCCATTTGATGTTTCCGTTGGTTGGTGGGGGGGATTGAACCATTTAGGTGTTGCACATTCCACAACCGGGTATTTAATTCAGCATTCCGCATATCCAAACATCTGACTGTATAATCTACGAACGCAACAGATGCCGTGTGCATTAGCCTAACTAGCCAGCTTTAGATGCATCATTAATGTGCATTTGTTGGCTTAGATTTTGCGGCCAGATAACCACGCATGGGAATCACCGCCAGGCCGAAAACATTAGAGATACAGCCAATGCCAGGCAACCCTTTTGTGCTGCTTAAAAGAGCAAACAAATAAAAATGATTTATAACGCAGTGCGTTGAGGTTGCAGCGCCGCCAAAAGCGCCAAGTGCCAGCCGGCGGCCCTCGAGGCGAATGGACATCGAGAAGGTTGTCCGCTCCGGTTCCCAACTTCCCAGCTCCTCCGATTCCCGTTCCCCCATCCCCTTCCCCATCCCCGATCTCCTCCCGATTCCCGTTCTCGTTCTGGGACTATCTTTCGCCCGGCGAGCGGTGCGCAAGCTAAAAGTCTATGTTAACTTTGATAAATCGCTGCACTACTAAAATGCGATAAGCGTGCGAGCGCGACCGTCGCATCGCACTGATGAGGAGTCCCAAGGCCCCGGCTTTGGTGGCAAGCAGCGGGCAGCAGGCGGCAAACTGCGACCCCAGAACGCCAGTGATGCCAACAGGCTTATCAGAAATTCGGTCAAATAATAAACACATCAAAACCCCAATTCAAGCAATATTTAAATGTTCCGCAAAGCTTTTCCAAAACCTCCTATAAGCCACTGGATAACCACAGAACCATTTGTTTAGTTTTCAAAATCTCACACTTTTATAAACTCAGGTTACTTAAGTGGTCATAATATACTACATCGCTGAACTAGTTTATTAATAAGCAAAAAATATAATCACTTACATAAAAGTATTTTAATATAATAGATTGCTTTAAGCAATAATTGATGGGTATACTGATTTATCCAATATTAAAGAAATTGAAGAAATCATCCAACAACTTCCTATAAAAACTCTACTGGATGAATTTTGTTTCAAAATGTTAATTAATTTTATAATATCCCAGCAGTTAAAAGTATTTGTATAATATTTTTTTAAAGATAAATTCAAGAATTGCTAAAATAAGTATTTGTTGGAACACGATTTAGTCTTCCAATATTGAAATACTGTTACTATCAAGTTCAATGAACTATTGCCAAACATATAAAAAAAAAACATACATAAAAAATTTTTATAAAATAGATCATAATATCATAGTGTTTCCTATATATGTACAAAATATCAGTGAATACTGCTTACCACATTTCGAAGTGATTTAAAATCACTTAAGATTTCTATAAATTTAAGTGATATATTAAGTTCTGTGTACGAGGTACCTTAAAGTTTTTACTCCCAAATCAAGGCAAAATAGGTAAGACCCGTCCCAAAAGCCAAATTGGCAACACTGCGAAACAGGCCAGTCCGCGGAGCGATGGCGATGGCTACTGTGAAAGGGACGATGGCTAGTTGATCGGAGGTTGTAAACGCATGCGCTGATTGCAGTGCGATAGTCGCCGCGGACTGGGGACTGCGACTGGAACTTCGACTGGCACTGCGACGTACTTATGTATGTACTCCGCTAGTGTCCAGCAAGTACTTGCCACAATGATATCTGCATGTCTATCTTAGATGGGCACACACACTCCGTACAGTGCAGTACACACACGCACAGCTGCAAAAGGCGTTGAGTGGTGTACGCCTGCGTGGCTACCTCTTTCTGGCCCGGTTCCTCTTGGCCAGGTCCGCACTGCTCTGGGCCATTGCGTGTTGTGGCAAGTCAAGTGCAGCAAAGGTCCGCATGTGTCAGGCACACACACAGCCAAACACTTTAGCGACAAACAGTCCAAGTAACCCAGCAAGCTATTTAGTTAGCAAATATATGGTATAATTGAATTCGAACGCCACTAAGGTATACAAATTTTTCTTTAAGCTAAGACTTCACAACATGTTATATATCTTTATGATGTCTCCTCAATTGTTTTTGGACTATTTATTTTAGAATCTTTAAAATTACATGTCTTCAACTCAAGTTCCTTTGTTTATTCGCTATTTAATTTTTTAAACGACTTATAATTTGAATGTCTAATTTTTTTAAAATAGTAAATTTTCCTTTTTTGTATAAATCTACGAATGCCAATCCTTAAATAATTTTTAAATTTTTTATTTACATATAATTTAATCAATAATTTCAGTCAAAATCAGAAATATTAAATATATAAATACCCAAAGGCCTTAGAATGGTTTGTTTTTAAATGCTGAATTATTTGTGATATAAACATGGTTATTGACTGCAATCTTCTGATCGTTTTCAAAGCTCTTAAATTGTGTGAAGAATTTAACCGTCGCATATGTTCGCTGGGTTGGATCAGCAGTCGTCTTCTTTTTTTCTGGACTGGCGCATAACCACCACCCATTCCCATTTTCAGTCCCCTTTGCGATCCGCCCAGTGCTTTGTACGATACGTTCTCTTATCTAGCGCCTTGAACTTGTAATGTTGGTTATTTTGTGCAAATATTGCGTTAATTAAAATATTTTAGTTGCGCCTCGTTGATAATGGTCGTTGTTGACGTCGTTCGTTGTTGTTGTTGCTGCTGCTGTGGTGGCGATTCCCTTGGGGCTTCCTTTGGAGCTGGAGATGGAGCTGGAGTTGGTGGGGCATGGGGTGTAACTGGTGTTGACGGCATTGGGCTCTTGCCACCGACACCTTTTCCTGCTTAATGTGCCACCGCCAGCAGTTGACTGTTGCGAGTTGCCAGTTTCCAGTGGCAAGTGGATTGCATTTGCGTTTTTGGCCCCTTCGAGTTGGCAAGTTGGCAGCACAGAAAGTTGGCATCTTCCGCCGCGGTGATTAGATAACCGAAATCCAACCCAAACGGGGAGTCAAAGTCAGGGCAAACAGCCTCTGGTGGTGATGGAGAGCCCAGCACGTAAGCGCGTCAAATATTTGCATTAAGATGCCAGATAGCAAATGTTGCGTTTTCGCATTTGGCCCCTGCTAAACATTTATAATTACTTAACGCATCTTATCGGCTTGGCCCTGGGCAACTCAAAAGCGCGAACGAAAATAACTCCGATAAAGTAAACTGAACTTCAAAGTGTCCGTCGTCGAAGGTTCGGCGGGTTGTCCGTCCGCTGTCCGTTGTCCGCTGTCCGTTGTCCGCTGTCCGTTTTCTGTTGGCCTTAGGTTGGGACGTGGGGAACTCGGGGGCAAGTCAACGAACCCAAATGGAGCGTAACTATATTCAAAGTGCCATTCGAGAAGACGCACACTAAACTCACATGGCCCGCTCTAGGTCCATTTCGTGCAAAGTTCAATGCGAGGGTGGATCGAAAGGGATCCAGAAATGTACTTGGCTCAGAAATAAAAAAATCTAACAATCCCTGGTATTTATTACATTTTACAGCAATCATTGGCTAAAAAATTAGTTTGATTTTCTTAACTATTTTAAAACATTTAAAGTCCATTTTCTCGCCCACTAATGTAACTTTATGTAGATATTAAGGTTCTAATACTATGATACTTGGCAGATTAAAACGAACTTTAAACAATTGAACAATTCCAAATAAAATGTTTCATTCATTTAAAAATTAATGCTTCTTGCAACTTATTGTACTTATATTTTAATGTATATCGAAGTGAATCAGAGGTGATTTATTAGTTTAAAACTTTAGTAATCATCACATTTTAAGATGCTGTTTATTTTAAAAAATTATATTGCTTGAAATATACTTTATAAATAAGATTTCGATAAATTGCATTGTAAAATGGATATCCATTTGAACTCATTGACCCGCCCTCGACTTCTGCAAGAAGCGCATTTGGAATTGCACCCACGCATTTGTTGTAACAAATTTGTAGCGCGTTCTGGGCAGCACGTGACTCTGCAGCCGATCCAAAAAAACCAGCAGCGGAGGAATCCAAACAAAACCAAGCCAAGGCCCCGAATGGAGCACTATATCCCGATCTAAACGCCATTGCCGGGCGGAAGTGTGAGTGCTTTCCAGCTGGCCCCCGACTGTCCATCCTTGGGTCCGATGGTTCAGTCCGTGTGCGGAGCGAAAGTAATTGATTTCCTTTATAGTTGAGACAGTTTCGAACTCAAATGGCTGCAGCGGCAACAACGTTGCCAACGTCAATGCCACAAAACCCTTTTCCCCTCCTTCGCAGAGACCTGCAGTGAGAAAAAATATCACTTAAAATTGGTTACTAAATTGGGGAAACTATTAATATTGGCTCTTATATGTGACATAGTAGCAATCATAACTAAAATACCAAAGCTATGTTCTTGAACTTTATTAATGGTATTTTAAGCACATACAAAATGTAGTATTTGTGAATGGGATTTTTTTTATTTTCATTGTTATATTATGTTTTTCAAATTACCAAAAAACATAAGGCATATGTTCTTAAACATAAGTTAATCGGAAGAAAGTCTTTATCTCTTCCCAAAGTAATTGATTAGTTACATTTTTAACACGTTAAATCTAATCTAATAACTTTAAGTATGGTTAAACTTCTATTACCTCAATCGAGTTTAAAAGCTGTTTTTAATTGATTTTATGTAATTTACATGGTAAAAAAGGTTTGTTGAAACTATAAAATCATTACTTTTTCCAAGTGTTGTTACATGTTACGGTCCTCACATACTTGGACTTCCTGTCTGGCCATCGCCTTTGGCCTGCTCCGTTTGCCGCACGTGTAAATGCTCCAAACATGTTGCGGTTTTCGGGTTGAACCTAACACTTTTTCGGTGTTTTATTGCCAGAGCCGTGAGATGTTTTAAATAAAGATTTTTTATTGTCAATGTGGGGAATAGTGTTGCGGCTTTTAGCTTTATATCACCCGAGACCGAACGTTCGACCGTAACACCTCAGCATTAGCTCCTCCATTGGGCACTCACCCATTTTCCCCTCCCACAGTCGCTTAAGTCGGCATTCACTTTAAAGTGCCGAGTTCGTCGTGGAAAATGTCAAAGGGGAGTTTTCAGGCTGAAAGGTGCAGGAAACACTTAGACCAGGAGACGCCAAATTAGCATTAAAGGGAGGGGAAACGGAAAATTAAGGGGATCAAGTATTTCAAAGTCGAGAAAATGTTTTACCCCATGGGAAAGATGGAAATATAAACTAGTTTTTCCATTTAAGCAGGATTGGGGATAGTTCAATTCGCTATATAGCTGAGTATTAAATTTCATAATATTAAATAAAGATAGTTTAAAATGTAATGATAGACACACATTTTACGTGGAGCATTTTAAATACTTAAACGTTGTTTAAACACGGCTAAGTAAACCTAACTTTTACAAAGTATATAAAAATCCCCTTCAGTTTTTAGTTTCTTTGCCTTTTATAAAAAAACCTTTACGTGTTTATTCCCCTTCCTTAAAAGCCTATAAATAGATACACAAATTTCACTTGCGGCACGATAGGCGCCGAACTGGACTTGGGGCGTTTTCTGAGGCCGGCAATCAATCTACCGCATATTTAAAATACAATTTTATGTAAATCACCTGCGACGGCGCATGCCAAAATATGTTTTGCTAGTGTGACTTTTGATGATGTTTAACATTAATCGAACTGCTTATAAATTTGATAGATATCGTTTCTGAAAATTGATTAATGAGCGGCACCGGGCGAATGTTTGAGGTAGATAATGCGTTTATCGGGCAGAAAGCGTTGAATATCTCCCCCGAAAACTGTTTGGTGTTTTTTAGGTGGAATAGTTTTGGAGAAACCATCGCCGAGTCATTAATGAGACCAATTTGAAGCTCCGGCGAGACTGTATACGTAAACAAAATGCAAACAAACCGCCGACAAAAATGATTTATTAGATGCTGCACTTGACACCACCAGGGAAGATTCGGTGAGGGGGAGGTGGAGAAAGATGGAGGAGATGGTGGAGATGGGATGGGTTCAAGGGGTATCTGGTGATGTGGATGCACTGCTGATGACGTTGATGATGAGCAGGCGGTAGCGGCAGTGATTCGATTTGCCTGGATGCAACAGCAGCAGCCACCATATGTGGCAATGCAACATTTATATGCAACATGCGGACCGGCAACGTGTGTTTTCCAAGCCGTTGATGAATGCCAATGCGATGGTTGCTGTTGTTGTTGTTGGGGGCGCAAGTGCCAAGTGCTGTGCCTCCATCCGCCTTCGTGGGCGTGGCCAGCAGCACTCAGCGGCGCGACTTGACTCCCACTTGAATTTGCATCACAAAGGCAACACAAATTGCGGGCTGCTCTTTGTGCCGCCTTGCTGGGGATGTGGATGCTGCTCCTTGCAAGGTCTATCCTTGGCAGATCCTCTCTGGAAGTCAGAGGTGCAATCCCAGAGTTCTTTGCCCCTGTAAATGGTACAGCTCAAGGACAATTGAAAACCGTATTTTACAAGAAACATACAGTTATAATTCACCAATTCTATAAAAGTAGCATAAAATTGCTCACAACTTAAAATTATTTTATATTTTTATATTAAAGTACGGAAAACTCTCATAAGAGAGTTTATACCCTAAACCTATAAGTATTAACGATAATTGAATTTTTACAATTTAATATTATAAATATTTTCCTTGTGATATTTAATTGTTCTTAAACAGATTAAATAGCCTAAAGAATTTTTTATTCACTTTTCATTCAGAATTCAAACCATAGTATTTAATTTTACTTCAAGCAATTTCAGACTACAGCTTTAAAAACAGTATATCAGTAGATAATTTTATTACATCCAAAAAAAAGAGAAAGTTAATTATCGTTCAGTTAAATTTAATAGCCCATACTTTTCTAGAACCCCTCGCCAAGTCAGGTTTGTTTGTTGAACCGTAATTGAATATTGAAATGCATTTTTCATTAGCGCAGAGCCGGAGAAAGATGTAAAGGGCCAACGCAAGCGGACCTAGAAAAATTGCGTATAATGAAAATTCAATTAAAGTTTATTACCTTTGGCTTCACCGGCTTAACCCCTGTGGCCCCCTGCAAGTTAAGCCGCCCGGGGACTTGTGGTCTATTTGTTGCATTTATTCTAAAGCAGCTGTTTTCTCAAGTTCCTGCCACGGCAGCAACATCAGCAGCAGCAGCAGCAGCAGCAGCAACACTATGCCGGCAACAGCAACATTAACATTGCATCCCGGCAGCAACAGTTTGTAAATTGCATGCCTTTGTTGCGATTTTCCACAGAAAGTTTTTCTTCTAGTGCCGTGGCGTAGTTGGTGCTGCCGGTGTCAAGGCGACCGGCAAACACCTTCATATCTTTTAATGAGAATAAATTGATGTTTTGGGTATTTTGTAACTGCCCCCGCCCCCTTCTCCTCCTGCTGCACACAGGAATTTGTATGGAAAACAAACTTTGCCAAGAGGCCGTCCAAAGTTTGGTGTTAATCATTCTTAAGACGCTGGAGGCGGGCCAGTGGAGATTATTAGACAATTTGTTATTGATAGGCTGGGGCGAAAGGTGTGAAAGAAATAATTGAAAAATGTGGAAAACAAGCCGAAAAATTATGAGCTTAATTTAATCCCCAGTTAGTACAGGACTGGAAAAGAAAGTTGGGGCGGCTTTTTGAGTCTCGCATAGCAGGACTTAAACACCAGCAGACTCATTACGACTGCTCACAGTTAAAACTTTCGCTCATATCGTTAATAGAAAGCGACTGCCACAAAGTAACCCCTCGAACACTTGGCGCAACGACCCTTTTAGCCATTGCAAGTGTCATTAAAAAACCTATTATGAATGCCCTGCAAAGACTGCATTCCCCCACAAACACTCGAGCATTGTACAAATGACAGCCTGTCCGTCTCATTCACGATGGTGTGGGTCGACTTGCTCCACTTTCCGCTGCTGCCGTCAAGATAACGCTGCGATATTGACCCAAAGAACTGAGAGCTGGAAAACCGAAAGCTCTGAGCCTGAAATGGACTCCACGGCATTCAACTTGCGGGCGCAACTGCAATGCAAAAGTTGAAACTTATTATAATTTTAATGCAAAACATTATGCGAAAGTATAAAATTATATATCTCTGCCTGCCAGTTGTTGCAACTGCAGCGGCAACTCAACTCGGTGGCCATAATTTTAAATGGGCAGAACCAGCAGCAACAGCAACAGCAACAGCAACAGCAGCTACTTGCAACAGCAGCATCAGCAGCCTCAAAGAATCAACTGTCATAATGACAGTTCTCTGTTTACGCCATCACCGCAGTCATGGCATCGCCACTTTGGACTTGGACTTGCTACTTGCTACTTGCAACTTGCGACTCGGAACTTGTTGCCATCGTCGACATCGCTGCCTTCTAATGGAAATTATAGCATGCGGTGCAGTTGCAGTTTCAGTTGCCGTTGCCGCTCGACTTTTTGCTCTTACTTTGGTAGACTATCCCAGGTTCCAGAAAATTCACAAATGTTTTTTCTAAACGAACAGATGCTAATACTTTGAAAATTCTACAAAAACTAAGAGAACAATTTAATAAATATCACTAATTTCAGTTAGAAAATGGCATTATTAAAGTAAACTTTTGGGACCAAACTAAAAGCATACAAGTTTTATAAGAACCATTTTCAAATCTTAACTGAGAAAAATATTTGTAATCCCAAATTAAGTGTAGAATATTTCGTCTTGAATTCCTTTATTTATTCCCTATTAATAGTTCACTGAAAGTGAAATCAACTAGTTAAGTCCTTTTACAAGTCCTTAAAGAACATACCTTATAAATGTGTATTAAAATGTTGCTTACAAAGTAACGAATTTAAGTTCAACATGAAACAATAGTTTTTATATACTTTATCTTACTGGAATTCAAGTTTTTTCTTGTAATTTTTTATCAACTAATATTTAGTGGGTGCAATCTTCCATAACTCATCTTTTAGAGATTTCTTTATCACAAACTCTTTAGTATCCAATCACACTGGTTTGACTTAGGGTATTCCCTAGTCACCCTGGAGTGGGTATCTCTTTCGGTTCGGTTATTTTCCTTTCTGCTCACCTAACTGCATAGTTTTTGTGGCCACAGCCAACCTCCAACCAGTTGAGTTGATTAGGGGCTGTCCGAGTGCCTGGCTGTTTGCCTGACTGACTGGATGGCTAGATGGCTGGGCTATATGGCTATATGTCTGCCTGCCTGGTTGAAACGGCCTCTCGAGCTGACTTGACTCCTTTTGTTGCCCCGGCGCGGCGATAACGCGCCGAAATGTCAATAAAAGTATGGCCACGGCTTCGCCTTGACTCTCGAGTGCAGTGCGGCGGCCTCAAATTTCAAAATTTGATCAACGAGAAACCATGCCACAGCGAACATTTGAGTGACGTTGCGCTACTTGGCAGTCCGACTATCCGACTGACTGACTGGCAACAGCAACCTTGTCTAGCCTTGCCTGAATGCCCGACTCCCTGACTGCCTGCTGCCTGACTGCCTGGCCGACCATTGTTAGCTGGTTTTTAATATTTATTTTGATGTGCGATAGATTCGTTTAGACAGGTGAAAGGCTAAATTGTCAATTTGCAAGCGGGCCAAAAGCAAAACCCCAAACTAAACGCAGGCCTGGCCAAAATGCAAACCGAACCTGGCCAACCGGGCCAAGTGGGTCGCCCCGTCGCCCCGTTGACTTGTTTTTGATTGGGCCAAAAGCAACAAGGGGGAAAAAAATATATCTACAACGGCAGCATTTCCATTTCACTACGTTGTTATTTTCGGGACTTAAACTGAGTCAATCTGTGCACCCTTTTGTTTAGACATATCTATCAGTTTGTTTGCACTGCTGACGTACCTGGATGAGTGACTGGCTGACTAGCTGACTGACTGGCCAACTAACTAGCTGCCAGACTATCTATATCTATGGTGCACCCCGACCACTTCGACCTCGATTTGTTGATTTTCATTGGGCCAAGCCATTGAGCATTTATGAAAAATTCTGCACGATATTTGTCCGACCCAGTTTAATTAAATCTGGAAGTGAAAGTATTTGCCAATCGGAGCAGGTGATGTGCAGCTTTTATGTTGTTTTTTGTTTGTTTAACTCACCCAGATTTAATTGCATTTGAGCTTCTAATACTGTAACTTTCCTTAATAACAAACACAAATAATGAAACCAGGGCGTAGTACTTCGGCAAAAGGTTTTCTATAACAGCACACTCGAATTGAATGCAACAAATCCCCAAGTATATTAACCCAAATGATACCCATTATGCACGCTAAACAAATCTGGACAATTTAATTTCCATAGAAAAATAGGACAGCGGAGCTCTCGACATTTGAATTTATATGGTGAACTTTTATGTGCTGCTTATGGTGGCATATACACATACGATTAACGGCCTTAAAAACCAGTGCAACAAGGATAACTCGGTGAACTCGGTGAAGGGAGGGGGTCGAAGTCCTCCGTTGCCCTTTTGCTTGCCACGTTTGTTAGTTTTGCGATGCATCGTTTAATTTTAACGCTCAATTTAAAATGTTTTATGCAGCAGCATCGCGAGGACTCGCTTTATACACACATGCCTGCTGCTGGGGCACCCACACACACGGGGCAGTGGGTGCAAGGGACTGGGAATCCTGGGAGTGGAATACAACAAGGACATGCTGTCCTGGCCGTGGTCTGGTCCTCGGCTTCAGTTGCGCCTGCATGCAATTATCTTTGCACTGCTCTTTTCTGCCAACTGCCGACTACCACCTCTCCTTCTCCTTCGTCCTGCATCTTCTGCCTTGCAATAAATTAAGCTATCAAGTGTCCTTAATGTACAGTACAAGCAGTGGCCGTGGGAGCTCGACTTAATTTATAAACACACCCACACCCCCCACACAGGCCTCATAATGCAGGGTACATACAGTCCGTCGGCAATTATAAAGTTTTTATTTATGCAAGAATCTCGGCGGCCATTAAGGAATCGGAATCCCAGACTCCCAGACTCTCAGACGAAAAACTGCTGCAGCAGCAGGTGTTGCATATGAAAATTATACGCTTCATAAACTCAGCCAAGCACAGATTGAAACTTAGCCCTCGGAAATAATGCTGACTGCGATCCAGGAGGTTGAGGCACTGGCTCCCCCTTGGACCCATGGAAACCCTAGACGTTTGTCAACCTTTTTAGAACGCTGTCATGTGATACTTTTATTCAACATCTTCATAATGATCAGGGGCAGGCAGACAAAGGCAGACTACCTGCGCCAAATTAGTTTGACAATCTTCGGGATATCTGTGCAATCTGCTTTTGCTTAAGGATTTTTGTGGGAATCCAGCGAGTTGATGTCAAATTATTTTGAAGTGTTTGGACAGATTATTTTCCCTTTTTTTTTTTGCAAATAATTTGATATGTTACCTTCGTGCAATGAATTTTATTGCTGGGCGTATACTTCCGCGGCAACAGCTGCTTTTTCATCGAGTCAAGCGATGCAAGCTGAGATTCTGTCGGCAATTGAGGATTTTCTCAATATACATAATATTTTCAAATCAATGGATTTGTAACACAAGACGCGGTAAACTTCGAATTTATTAAGGGGGAATTAAAACCGATTTACCTTTATTTGTTTCTTGAATATTTTCATATTTTTTGTATCCACTAAACACCCAAGATTACAGTGACTTTCCCACTTCTCTGATTACACATTCACCCAGCTCTTAACCTCTCACTCAGCCTACTCCAATTTCAAAAAGTTAACAGCCCCGCCACACAAAATATATTATAATAATCATAATGAAGCTGAAAACGAACTCAAGAATATGCCAAAGACATTCGCCGTTGACTGAGGTGAAATGAAGACATTCAAATCGAATGGAATGGAATCGTTCGGTTCGGTTAAGCCTTTAAAATGTATCGGTTTTCAGGTTTTCGTGTTCTAAATTGGTGCTAAATGCGCTGGCGTTTCAATTTCCAGCAATTGAGATAAATCGGAAGTTAGCCAGCATGCCATCGATGCAGCTCGTCATCTTATCATCATTATAATGCATATGAGGGTTGGGTCCCAAGATTCCGAAATCCAGTTATGGCGTGCACCTTGCGGCGCCTTGCATTATCACTTGGGTCATAAATTTCTCCGACTTCTAGACCGACTTAAGTGCCGCAATTTCAGTTCGATTTTAACATGCTATGGATCGCGCTGATGACAAACTTTAAGTGCTTTTATTTCTACGCTTTATGGCGGCAGGCAGGGGTAACAAAAACATTCTATATAAAAGCTAAATATGCCGCTCCATTTAGGTTTTCCTTGGTGCTGGTTTTTGTATCTCCTCTTGTCCCATTTATTGGCATTTGGCTGGTTGGCTTTTGGAACTTTTTACGATCAAAACAGACCTTTGTCCGCACTCTGTGTGGTATTCAGACCGAATTATGAAGAAGACAAAAAATTAAGAAATATCGCACACAAAGCCATTCGAGACAAGCATATTTTTATGGAATTTTATGTTCTTATTGTTGCGACTTGCCATATAGTCGAGTTTTTTGTTCTGAAGTGGACTCTTTCAAGGCCATGAACATTTTTTGGAGACTAAGTTCATTTTAGTTTGCCTAAATATACATTTTTAAAAGTATTCTTTTTGTTACAGTTCAGTTTAAAATTGTATTGTCACATATGGGTTTTTTTTTAGCTTTAATGCCCTATGGCTATTTCATGCAACCAAAAAATCATCTTTATTTTTTTCCCTTGACTAAAAATGCAAAACAATACTGCGAATATTCGCTCGTTACCCACTCAAATATCACAGTGAATTTTAAAAACATATTTTTCAGCAACAAAGCTTTGAGTTGTCAACGTAGGGCTGCGGTGTTTTAATATTGCAAATCCATGGCATCATTTTCTAACGTTCGCCAGGACAAAAGGCACCCACCCACATCCGCAACCGTGAATTTTGATTAAAAATGTCCCTTTCCTTTGGCTTCCGCTCTTTGTGGCAGCGAAATACGCTAGTTAAATTACATTTTCGGGTACGTCAAATCCCGCCGGATCCAACCCAATCACAATCGCCAACGGGGATTCCCCCCAAAATGATCCACGTGCCTTGCGTTCAATATTTTCCATACTTTTCCGGCAGCGACAGCGGTGTTGGCCTGACATTTTTCACACTTCTGCTGGAATTTTTTCTCCAGCTCCTCCCTTCGTTTATTTTTTTTTTTTTAATTTTCCGCCTGTGCCCGTTAAGCTTGTCATTAACCCAGTTTGAACTACTGTGACCGACCGAATGCACAGTCCGCTATATGTATACATTTTTTATGGGCCGAGATTTAAATGAAATTAAACTCGTTGTAGCCTTCAGAGCCTGACTTGTGGGTGCGCCCAGCTGCATATTTAACTTTATGCGAAATGGCAGCCGGAATGGGACGAGTCGAATAATGGCCCAATATCGTTTTTCATTAAGGTTTGAAGCTATTTTTTATGAGCCAAATTGGCATAAAATTGATGGCGGAAAATCGAATTGGCCGGCTAAAGTTGGTATGAATTCGGTGCTTTTTCCATAACTAATGAAAAAACCACAGAATGGAACAATTAATAAGTAGCAAATACTATACGAAAATGTATGAAGAAAATTAAAGAAAAAGTATTAATTGCTTTCGTTTATTTAAATCGCTTGGTAATTTATTACTATTGAATGGCCTGCATATGGCAAAGTTAATAAATTAAAAATGAATTAATAAGGATTCTCATTTCATTCAAATATTTTTGGTTAGTATTCACTAACACATCAGAGCTCTATAATTAAAAAGAAACTAAGAAATATTTGAAAACCCACAACAAAGTTGTGATTTTATCTATATAATAACCTACAATTTTCATTAAACAAATGAAATCTTTAACTAGATTTTTACCAATCTCCAATCTTAAATTTATTTCACAAAACCACCGGTAACAGCTTATACAAAATTTCTTACTGATCAAATCTTGACAAATTGCGGGTGAAACTCATTTAAAGATATGCATGCGAACATATCGCCTTAATACATTTTTGTATCGATTAATGGATGTTATTAAGACATAAATTACCGTGGACGCCATGGGTGCAGTGTGGCCGAAAAGCAGACATCCGAAGAATCGCGGAATCTCGGAGTCGCGGTGCCTTGGCAATCATCATCCTCGCCCAATATGTCACGAGCCTGCACTGCGGATGGTCCCGCGGAGATGCCGGTGCGCATCAAAGTGATTAATTAAAACATTTTTGCATATTACAAGCATTTCGACTTTGAACTTGATGGCGGGTCTGTCTGGGGCGAACACACATTACCAACGCCGTTGCAAAATGCACGCAACATGTTGCTGTTGCCGGTGCGGTTGATATTGCTGTTGGTGTTGCTGTTGCTGTTGCTCTTGGTGTTGCTGCCGGGTCTTTTGGATGACTCTGCTCTGTCACTCCGTCTTAAAAACAAGGGGAAGAGGGGGGGGAGGGGATGCACATGCTGCTTAAAAGTAAAATTGTGTCGATTTCAATAATGCAGGAGACCCATTACACTTATACCATGTGCGTGCCTGCTCTGGCATTTTGTGCAAGCATTCCATCAAAGCGCTTTCCACCGCAGTGGCAAAGGCAAACAGAAACGCCACGAGGAAGGGTCGGAATGGTCGGCAGGGCATTGTCAAACAATTCGTTAATTAAACATGCGAATGTAGCACATTTTAGTTTCGCACAACAGCTCTATATGATGCAGAGCCCACAACTCTATAAAGTGTGTCCCTTGGACCACCCTTGGCTGAGTTCCCATTGTGGAGGCCCTCGGGCGGGGAACCCAAGACCTGCGTGTCAAAAGACATCATTTTCAACATGACCAGCTGGCCAGAGAAGGAGTCCCTCGATCTGGTCGTGGGTCCTCCCTTAATGATCGAAGCCCTCAAAAAGTTATGCTTCCTCCGCAGAATCTACATACCTACCAAGTGCTACATGAACTTGTGTGTCGCACACCTCTCACAAAGGAGGTAAGCAAATTTACAATGGAGGGGGTCTTGTGTTTATTCCAGGGACCCTTGAAAATGTATGCAAAATCTCATCTTAAGTTGTTTTGATTTAGCTCGTATAAGAGGGTATTTCAAAATATGATATATACTATATATCAAAATATGCAACTTAATCATATGCTTAAATCTGTTTTTTGTGTCAAGAGTTTTCTGGATATTCCCTTAATACTTTGTAACAATATAAGAAAAAGTCAAATGTATGTTTATTAATAAAAGCTTTTGAAAATTTCTAACAAAAACTGAAATATTGAAGGCATTATTGGTTTCACTTGTTAAGGTATTTTAATTTTCTATCCAATTATAATATGGTATTATTCTGGATACTCCCTTAATACTTTGTAACAATATAAGAAAAAGTCAAATGTATGTTTATTAATAAAAGCTTTTGAAAATTTCTAACAAAAACTGAAATATTGAAGACATTATTGGTTTCACTTGGTAAAGTCTATAGCTTTCTTTCCAAATATGATATTATTAGTATTTACTTCTTGGGACTTATGTATCTGACAATAGTAAGTATAATTTTATTATCACCATTGATAATGTTCATTGATCAAATGAAATGGAATAATAAATAACCAAAATCTATCATGTAGATACCCAGTTTCCGTTGGTCTTTGGCAGCCCTGGTCCATTTGCGGTCATATTGTATGATTCTTTCAGCTACCTTTAAATAAATTAAATAAAAATTATACAAGTGGCGCAGCATAATGAGCGCTGGAAGCGCTTTTTCAGTTACTCCTGCCTCAATGGCCAGACGACCGCAACTTTGTTCGGTGGCCAGGGAATCGGGGGATCGGGGAAAGGGATATAGTATGGGTATATGGCTATATAATATACGGTGCAAGGGACATGGACTGATGGCAGTGGGGCAACAACGGTGCATGTGGCACGGCTGACTGAGTGCCGTTGCGTGTGTGCGTCTGCGTGTGTGTGTGTGTTGCTGGCCAGGGTGAAATTAATGTGTTGTAAAAATTAATTAATTTTGCAAATTATATATTTTATGCATTATAAACCTTTTGCACAAGGTAAGCTTGTGCGGCGTTTATGCGGTTATGCTCCTTGCCGCTGCAGGATGCTTTAAATCAACAGGGACTTTGATAAAAATAACGCCAACAGCTGTGCAAACAACACCATATGCAACACTTTACACACACCCAAGATAATGGCAAGTCCGGAGTTAAATCTGGAAATCATTTTCGCCTAGCTTTAAGTGCACTCCATCAAACTTTGTCATGCCGTTCGGAGCTTTTGTTGTCGTTTCCTCGTTTTATTCCAATTTGGCTTAAGTGTCAGTCAATTTGCGTGATTCATGGCCCAACTGGGTTCGCCACTGACTTGGCCTTTTGTATTTGGCAGTGTGTGTGTGTGTGTGTGGCCAGTCAAAGTGTCAAATTGAAGGCTTTAAACAAGATTTAATTACTATTTAAATGGTAAAGTCAAATGCATTAAGCTCGCCTCAATGTTCAACCTGCGATTATTGACACTCAAAAGAGTCTCGTGCGTTTAATGGTAAACTTTGGAGGATTGGTTTCCAATAATAATCGATTTAAATTGTTAAAGTTTTAAGCACTGTTTCGGCCCACTTAATGGCGCGTTCAAACGTTTTAATGGAAATAACCTCATTAAGATTAACGTAAGCCTGTTATAAAAAGCGCTGTTTGCAGCATCAACTGCAAACCCAGAGGAAAGGTAGGCTCGTTTAATTATAATCTCCATTTGGCCGGATCGCTCCTTCTGCTGATCCCCTTGGCCATGCTCAAAGGCTTAGACTGGCCCAAAAAAAAAGGCGATGTTTTGGCCAACGTCAAAGCGAGAAATGCCCCACATCAAGCGCACAGTGCCACTCACTTCTCAATGATTTAGTTCCAAGCTCCGTCCCAGCCGATTTGCCTTTAATTGCCTGGTTCGAGAGTCCGGAAAAGGAATGCCAAAGCCCCGAAAACTGGCAACTTACTCACGACCCTAAGCCCGAAATTCGAATGAATTTGTTTCATTCGCAGGCTGGCAAAAGCAGAAGCTCTTTTTGCCAACACTTCTGTTCTAAATAAATTATCATTTTCGGCTGCGAATTCGTCGAATATCTCGGCACAAATCAACTGCTTAAGCTCGACGGCTCACACGCGAAATGAGTTCGCATCTTTTTCGGCCACATCAAAGTCGAAAAACTGCTGGATTTGCGGTGGCGGAGTGATTAAAGGTGTGGCCATTTATCAGGAGTGCAGCGCAGTCACAAAGGCCGCAGCTCTGTATATTCATATTTAATATTGCGATATTTTCAGCACGCCTGTTATTTCGCATTTGGTGTGACGCCAAAGCTATTTTTTAATTAAGAAATGTAAAAAGAAAGCAAAGGAATTGCTGGCAAATTAAGTGTGACTTTAATTTGCAAAGGAATTTTGTTTGGGATTGAGACCGAATCGAATACGGACTTATTTCTTTGAAAGAATTTTTATTAGGGATTGAAAAAATTGTTGAAAATTTCTGAAGCAATTTTAAAATTTGTTATTTTTGTGATATGTATTTTGTGTTCACATAAATGCAGGTAAGAAGTTTGTAAATATTTAATAATCCTCGAGTAATCTAGCCTTTATTGGCAAAAGATTTTTATATTTTATTTTAGGTTTCTACAACTTTAGCTTTTCCTTAAATTTGCATTTAAATTTGCTATTACCAAAGCGAGTCATTTTATGCGTCAGCCAAAAGATCAATAACCTTCCCTCATATTATAATACAACTTCCAAACAAAACTTAAAGACAAATTGTATTCCATTGTATAGATGGATTTTTTCCCTTTACTGAGTTTTTCCTCCATGCCACAAAAGCTCAAGTGTCACTGCCACTTGACACTGAAAACGTTTACGAATACGCTTTTCGCTTTCAGCCAGGGGGAGATTTATTAACCGACATTTTGTGTCAATGTCGCGCCAATGTCAAAGAGTCCCGGTTGTCGCCTCTTGCCTCGAGGACATTCTACAGAGTGTATGTGTGGTGTTGCTTGTGTGGATGTGTGGATGTGCTGCAGTTGCCAGCAGCGAGATGCCATAATTATAATTAAGAGCTGCAGCGCGTTTACTTTGCCGCTGCCTGTTCTTGCCACCTTTCCCCGGGCACCTGGGTCCTCATAAAGGAGACTTCCTCCTCATTTTCTTCTCTCTTCTTGCAATTTTCCTGCACTCGCACCCCTAAGCAATGCACATGCACACTCGCACGAACGTTCCTTGTGCCACGCTCGAATTGTCATAAAATGTTGAACGCTAATTGGCGTCCGTTCCCGCCCCACAACCCAGCCACCCCCACCACCCCCTTTTGGGGCCATAAACGAGAACGTCTGTGCGTGAGGCGGCACACACACGACTGCGAGTGGGGCGCCATGCCACGCCCCGCCGCCCACCGCTCGAGATGTGGCGCCTTGGTTCGTCTGCCCCTCACAGTGAAGCCTCAGCAGTGTGCACCATTATTTTTGATATTTTTAAGCTCTGATGCAAACCCCTTGAATATCTACCAATATTCTTATTATATTTACTGAAACGGAATCATGATTATATTTATACATGCTGATTTAAAATTATCCTTTGACTTAATTTATCCATTTGTTATTTAACAATAAACTGAACTTCATCATGAAATGTTTTATTTGTATTTTGAAAGTTTATTTGTATTTCTTTTAAAGTTTAAACAACTAATTTTTATGTCATTAATGCTTATTTATTAAAAGCACGATTACCACATTTAAATTCAAATAAATATTGCAAACCATTAATAAATGTATTCAAAGCCCCAAAGTTTAATTATATTTGGGTCATTAGCTACGAAAATGATTTACAAAAGAAATTAAAAACCATTTTCTGTTTGTTCGAATTATAGAATATCCACTGTATTTATCTCGGTTTGTTCCCCTCACCAGTTGATATGGCTGATGACGATTTGGGACTCGCTCTGGCTGGCTGGAAAATGCATTCCCTATGAGTACAAGTTACTGGTCCCCAGGGCACACACAAAAACATTTTGCACATGGACCACACTCGAGGTTGTCTGGAAAGTTTGGAAGTTGATTGTGGAAATGGCCGAGATCTCAAAGCTGAGTGGCATCATTATTATTAATTTAATAGACCTCGCTCTTAGTCTATTAGCCAAGAAAAGCATCTAGGTAAGCCTGGACTCCGGCCAATCCAAATATTTGCAATCTTGCCAGCAAACAAAGCACATATGTAAACTGAAATATATCAATAACTGTGAGAATAATTCCATGTGCGGATATGTAAAATGTATTGCCATAATCTCACTGAAAATCCAATTTGCGAAGAAAATAACAATTAGTTATTTTGCGTGCTATTATAATGGGGCCACATGCACCCTATGCATTAATTTGGCTATATAATTAATGCCGCACACATTTGGATTTCAGAATGAACTTTGCCAGTCGGTTTGCCGTAAATTTTCGCCAGTTTTGTGAATCATTAAGCCAAACATTTTGCAGCTTGTTTCATTATGCATACATGTGTACCACCACACACACACACACACATACACATTCCCAGTTGTCTGGGCCTAGTTGTAATGGACATGGTCTAAAGTAATTGCCACCGCTGCATGCAGCGCATTACACGCTCGACAAACATGCGATTAACAACAATTCGAAATTCGAAGACATTGCCACAAAATTTATAACATGAAATGCACTGCATTTGCTGCCGTCCGGAAAAGCCAACTGGCCATCTGCTGGTTTTCCTGCCCTCTCCAATTTCCTCCCCTCCCACCAAACAAGTCCAATCCAAATGGATGATGTAGAATTAAGTGTTAATTAGTTAGAAAGCTGCAGGGCGCCTGCCAACCAATGCAAAAGCCTTTGATTTACATGGCCCTCCAGATGGAAAAGGAGCTGCAGGAATTTTCTAGTTTCCTCCGTTCAATAAAATCATATTTTAAGTGATGCCAAAAGCGAAGTTCCTAGCCAAACTATTAAAAGAACATAAAATAAGCCATTTTAAATTTACGATGGATCTCTGTCCTACTGAAAAAGTATATGTTTTCCAACTTTTACCAATGCCGTTTAAAATGTCATTTGATTAAAAAAAAAAAACTTTTAAAAATAGTTTAAAAGTTTTAGTAGTTTTTTTCGCCAGACGAAAAAAAAAATTTGTATGACTAAGGTAATTTTTTCCCGAATATTAAATGTATTATTTCTTTAGCTTTAAATATTTAAATTTTAAAGACTTCAATATTATTATAAAATTTATATTACGTTTAAAGAAGAATATTTAAAAAGTCAATCATTTAATAGAGATTTCTTTAACGGCTAAACAATTCCCAAGCTAGAATGTTCAACACTTTTGGTTCCCACATACCACATCCTTGAACATCAATCAATCTAATGATCTTTCCTCCAGAGCTCTCCACTTTAAGGCGTTTTGATTGTGTTTCGACCATTTCGTTTTGTTTACGCCGCACCATAATCAATATCGAATTTGTTTTGTAATCGTTAAGCGGTTTTTTGTACAGCGGTGTGAATAGCACATTCGAAGCCCATCTTAGCCCTTTTGATCCTGCGGTGTCATGCTGAAAGGATCGCAGCTGCCTAATGATTGCGCATCTTTAACACTTGGCTGCTGCGATCGATGGACGCGCTAGAAATCACACATCCCGGTCCAGAGACACTCTCAAGATACGCGGTTCATTAATCAATTTGAAGCCTACAAATTGTTCAGGAAAAGACCTTATTGTGTTGTGGTTGGTGGTGAGGGGCAAAGGGAATAGGGGGACTAAGAGTTGGGGGCAGCTCCCTTGTTGCACATAAAATCAATCAAATTAACTATAAATTTCTCTGGATTTCGCATTTCTTGATATTATGCAAAATAAATTATGTTTAAGATGCCATAAATATTCATTAGCAGTCAGGTCCACTAAAAATTGTACATAGTTTTATGGATACCCCTCGCCGCCCCCTCGACCCACCGTCCCTCCACCTGTTGGCATCCATCTATCCGCGTGTTAATGACGGCGACGGGAGTTGATCTTGAACCTGCTGCGGCACTTCTTCACCAGAGTTGCTCGAGGGTCTCCTATAATTATCTTGGCCGGTGCCAAAGCCACTGTCTCCGATGCACGGTAGCCCGGAGAGTTGTCTGTAAAATCGCCAATAATGGCAAACATAAAACAAGTTAATACATTGTAGTTGGGCCTACCGATTCTTATGCAAATGGACCTGGTCGAGAGACGAAAACGTTTTGTAACTGGTTTTCGGTTCATGGCTTATAATTAAGAATTGGGCTTTTTGTCTCCGCCACTCGAATGCCACTCTTAAGAGTTTATTTTCCGATTTCGGGCATATATCATCCGTGCTCAGCAGCCGATGGCATTTGCATAACAATGCTCTAAAAAATCCGATGATCCCATGATCCATTGCTGACCAACCTGAGAACAAGCAGCTAAATGGCTTCATTTACTAGTGAGTTGTATGACCAGCCCATCCCCAACCCCTCCCCAACCCCTCGACCCACGAATTGGCGGCTTTTGTGCCGCTTCGCAGCTGTATGTTTAAGAAATATTAATGGCCTCTTTGGGCAATGAAAAATATGGCTATTTAATTGGTTGTCACCTCGACTTTGCCTTAAACAGTCGCAGCTCACAGTTCACTTTGGTTTCCCCCAAACGAAGCCCACTGTTCAACAACCTAGGTATTTACTAAAAACCATTCAATGGTATTTTGCCTGAATGAACTTAAAATAACCATTAATTTCCTGAATACTTACGTATTTGGTCAATATGAAGTCCAAGTTGGAAATATTTATTGGCTTTAAGATGCTAATTTTTGACAAATGCGCGGCTATCAAGTTAATTTGTATGCATATTTTTATATTTATGATTTCCCTTTCTCTTTAGTAAATTATTTTAGGAAAACAGGTAAATTAAGACTACTTGAGTTGCAATTAATATACCATATTTGGATTGTTTTTAAATAGATAAATTTAACTAAAACAATGCCAGCAATAAGTACCAACTCTATATCTAAACTTAAACATCTTGATTGTACTGCTAGCTCTAAATTTGGCCAATATCTCTTAACGAGTATGCAAATTATCTTGATCAATTATCCCTGAAAAATCACCACAAATTGCGAAATATACTATTTTCTTGTTATTATTTTCAATGATGCCAGAAAATTCCCAAAAGCAAATCTTGGCCAGTAACAAGGCAAAAAGCATGCTCGACGAGCCAAAAAGCAGAATTGAAATACGTGAAATAAAAACCAAAGGGATGGTGGGTGGTAGAAGAGGGTGTAGGGGGAATTATACATACGAGTGCAGTATAAAGATGGTAAAGTCATAAAACTGTTGAATTGCACGTAAATCTCCAGGGCTTTGCACTCTGCCGGGGGAGAGACACCATTTCCATTTCCATTTCCATGTCCAGAGCCCCCTGTGGCAAGTCCGAGCGCTTCTATTCTGTGCGGAGATTTATTTTTATGCAACGCGTCTGCTCAGTTGCAGTTGGAGCAGTTGCAGAAGCAGCGGCAGCAGCAGCAGCCCAGCTCAGGAGGAGTTGCCTCGGACACGTTGCGCAAGTGGCAACCGAAAACAAAATAAAAACTGAAGCCAGTTTCGTGTAAAGAGCAGAAAAATCATATAATCGTCAAAAGTCACAGGAAACATATGCAAATGCCTGGCTGAACGAGAGCCTGACTGACTGCCTTCTCGCTGGCGAAACCGAACCGAAACAAAACCAATCCAAACCGAACCAAACCAAACCCAAGTCATAAGACCAAAGTCATAAGACCCAAGATCCGAGTCCCAATCTGGCCCTATCCAGTCGCCTTTGTTGAGTGTGCTCGTTTTGTTCTCGGCATGCAACAATAGCCAGCCACACCACGTTTGCCAAAAGGTAGCAAAAGTAACGATTTATGGATGCACTTGAGCAGCGAAGAGTGTCAGCTATCAAATGGAGGTTGGCAATCACAATTGGAGCACACTATGTTTACTTTCAAATTATTTCCTTCAGTTTCTTCCGTTCCATTTCAGCTTTCGTTAGATTGCACCTGGAGAAATAGGAAGTGTTTTTAACAGCAAAATTGAAACAAAAAAAAACTTCGAATCTAAAGTCTTTAAAATTATGCAAATGAAAATAGAAAAAGAATACATTATTTGCGGTGTCACAGAGATATCCGATTGATTTTGGGGCGGTTGATTAGAAATTGATCGATGATAATCTGTTAATCTGCTTAGATTTTAAGATACACTTTTCTAACCTTTCTCTTTGGTTGATTATTTTAAAACAAGAGACTTTTAGATACAACTTTTAAATATAAAAAATAAATTGAAGCTTGCAAAAGTCAATTTCTTTGATTTTTTTTTTTGGAAAGTCTGACTAACCTAATGATTTAATAAAATAAAAAGTAAAAACTTCTTCTAAATTACTATTCTATGAGCCTAAATCCAATGTGTTAAATTCTGCAGTATGTTTCTACAGAGTATTTGCAAGTCGTCAGACCCTTAAAACTAATTTTAATGTCGTTGTTTTTGTGTATTTTTGCCACTGCTTGTGCTGCATTCATTCATACAAATTTTGCGCGCTTGACAACGCTGAACAATGATGTACTTCATGTAAATTTCACTCGCCGCCTGACTGCTTCTCTGGCGGACTGGCTGAATGGCAGAATGACTGACTGGCGGAATGACTGAATGGCAGACTGACAGACGGACTGACTGACTGACTGACTGACAGTCTATCTGCCCGGCGGTCTGGTTGCTTGGGGTCGATGAAATGAAGAGAAAACCTTAAATGTTGCATATGTAAAACGGATAGTATGTGTGCGCCTGAGTTTACATAACTTTATTGATGGCAACAATAAATGCTGCCGGCTGAGGGAGCAGCAAAGCTCAGTTCAAATCGGCTACATGTATTCATGTATTGCATTTTTGTATAAATTTAAGTTTTAGATACGCGGCCAACGGCAGCAGCAGCTGTTGCATAATACAATTGAATTTGTTAAAACAAAAGAGGCAGCGCATCAGCCAAGAGAACAACAAATCGGCGAGAGGGCAAAATAACAGCAAATTGCATTTCAGAATTTTCCCTATTTTTTTTTGTTTTTTGAGTAGGGGTCGGGTAGTCATTTTCCTGCGACGCAACACCCGCAACAAAACTTGGCTGCATCGGCTGGCGTCGTTATGCCATCAAAAAGTTGGCAACATACCCAGACCCCGGCTCAGAATCCAATTTGAAGACTCAGAGCCTGGCGGAGCAGAAGAAAGGGAGTTTCTGTATATTCACGTCAAAATGCCGTTTTGACGAGACTTCAAAATTGGCCGCGAGTCAAAGTCGATGGGTTTTGCACTCAAACATCTTGGCAAAAATAGTGAAAATTGATTGGGGAATATCAACAGAGTAGCTGGCTTAAGATGGGCTTACAGCAAGGTTTTGAAGGAAATACAAACTTTATGTCCTACAGGGAAACCTAGAATGGCTTATTTGAAAAGTTATCCTTGTAAGGATCTTCTTCTTGCTAAATCTGGAGAACATAAGGGTACATCAATTAATGTATAGAAGGTAAGCCAACGTTCTTTAAAAATATTTAGCTTACATTAGGACTGTGTTTTTGTGTCTTTGCGGAAATGTTGCTTTTTTCCTTCAGATAATAATTAGGTAACTTACAGCAGTTTTTTATTGTTTAGCTTAATTTTTTAATTATTTTATAAAGAACTTTCAGCAACATTTTATGCTCTAGTATATGTCTTATAGAGGTTATTATTATAAATTTTTAACAAAGTTGCCTAAGGCAACTAATTAATTTAATTCGCAATTAATTAATTTAAAATGGCCTTTTAAATTCAGTTAAAAGTTAAGTTAAAATGTATGTTAAATTTTTGTTAATTAAATTGTATTAAATTACGAATTTCTGCATGTAATATTATAACTGCAGAAAACAGAGTGATACATATTATTGATTAGATTTTTTGGAGATTATTCAATCATAGAATGTATTTAACTGACCATTACTTACCCTCAGGGCAAGACCTTTAAATTTCTCAACTTTCCGATTGGCCCTTCGTCTGCATATGGTAATGGCTTCGAGCAGTATTTCCATTCTCCCACAGCAGCTCACACATGACCGAATGACGAACTGACCAGTGCCACTCCCTCCGCCTCCCTGTAGCAATTTAAAATCACAATTTTTTGTCGTTGCTTTTCCGTACTGTTGGGCTCCGTCGTTTAGAATGTCACTTGATTTTTGATTGATTGTTGTGGGAAAAATGGCCGGCGAAAAAACAAAACATATTTTTGCATAAATTCAGTCAGTGCCCGTGGCAGCCAGAAACGGCAGCCCATATCCATATTTATGCCGAGTCCATCCAGCTGAGCCGGCCATTTGACCACGGCTGTGTGTTAACATTGTTTATGTTTTTATTAAAACACGAACGTCGTCGAGGCGGAAACATTTCATATGCCATTTGGTCGCCATGCCGCAAAACAGTAAACTGAATATAAAAAAAATTAGTTTGCCTCGCCTCGCCGAATATTAAAATGTGCATTATTTAGCGGCCGCACCGATACGATAGTTCGGGCAACATTGTACAAAAAAACGCCGAGAATCGTAAAACGTCGACTCTGGCTAAAAGAAAGCATAACTCTCAGCTAGCCGACAGACATTGAACAGATATAACGAGCCAAGAAGCGCGCGCATTGCTCGCTGAGCATTAAAAAATCAAATTATAATAAAATTGCAGATTAACTGTTGACTGCCGTGGCAGGGGAGGTGCACTCGTTAAGCCAGGAGATGCGGCAGCCAAATGGCGTCTGGTAATGGCCCTGTTGGTAGTATTCCCCGCTCCAAGAATGCCACTTGCCAACTGCCGCCGCTACTGGCCATGGAGTTTCGCAACCAGAATGGAGTCGCAGATGGAGATGTGGATGGAGGAGGAGGTGGAGGTGGAGCAGGAGGAGGAGCTGGTGATGCAGCTGCCGGGACTGGGACCCCGAATGGGAATGGGGCTGCTGTGCAGCCTGCCAAGATTAAGTCATCATCAACATTTTGCAGTTGTCAACTGCTGTGAGCCGGCTACTTAAACTGCACTTTGTGTGAGGCCAATTTAGAGGATGTGCGGCTTAGGGATGGATCGATCGGAGCCCGATTGCCGCCAAACGAACAAATAGTAAGTATGATTTTTAAATTATTTTCTGGGGGAATATTAAGAACTATAAATAGTGAAAACTAGTATTGCATTCAGCTCTCCAGAAATCAATTATGTCAAAAATTAATGAGCACGACAAACAGCAATAAAAACATTTAATAGTATGCATTAAATAATATCCAAAATGTTTTAATAATATTTTATATTAATACAGAATTACAGAATTGTTCTTAATTTTGAATCAATCAAAAATAGCCAATTAACGAGGTAAAAGGTCGTGACGAACGCCACACACAAAATTTCTGAAATCGACACTCGACTAAATCAAAACACTTTCTAAAATTTTCTTATTCGGACCGCTTTAGCAAAATATTTAAAATGCATGCTATTTATAGTAGTCTTTAACACATAGTGATTAACCAAAAAAGCTGTGTTTTGAACAAATCATAATTCCTATGTATTTTGTGGTTCCGTCGAAATCGTCACACTTTGATTTTTCTCCCATCTGTGGACATTTAATTTTGATAAGTAAGTAGGCGCAAATAAATTGGTTCCAGAATCTAATATTTTTTATTATTAAAATAAATGCTCATGGAATTATTGCTGCTTTCTAAGAAAAACTCTGTATTTAATGACGACCGACAACGCGACCATTGAGAATGAAGCGAAATATTTTGCGATCCTTAAGGTTTATATGGATGTCCGAAACAAAGTCCACTTCAGGAAAATAGCTGGGCATCAAATTT
This sequence comes from Drosophila prolongata, assembly GCA_036346975.1. Lineage (NCBI taxonomy): Eukaryota > Metazoa > Arthropoda > Insecta > Diptera > Drosophilidae > Drosophila > Drosophila prolongata. The sequence continues at coordinate 1,363,817 of JAYMZC010000176.1, read as the reverse complement.
GCTTTGACTTTAAGTCCATTTATATAATATCGCTTATTCTTAAATAAAAGTGAGAAATGTATAACGTGATGTACATTTTTCAAACAGTTTACTTACCTTTTTTAACGGACATTCAAGTGGAATATTGCTAGTTCGGTGGAGCTCGTCGGAAGCAGCCTTAAGTATATAATCTGATTGCACACTTGACATAAATTTACAAAAGTCCATTTTATTTGTAGTTAAGTTAGTGGCCTTTGAACCTAGTTTAATCGTCACTATATAGAAGCCTTTAAGGATTCCAAGATCTTGGGTCAAGGCAAACTCAGCGTACAGCAAACTAGGGCTTTGTGCCGTTCGATTTACTACAACGCAGCTTACATTTGTTACTATATCTGGTGGATAAGTAATGCAATCAACGCTTGTCCAGTCTACATCCATCTTTTCGCACAAAAAATAAATAAATATTCTTGTAGTAAGCATTTTTTGGTTTTATTAATTTCACTGACCTTTGCGTGAACACTGCTCAACATGATAGTCCCCAAAAACAAGGCAATCAAATTTAACAGCCTTTTCACGTTCATTTTGGTGGATTTCTAATTGTTGACTGAAAACTAAATTCATTTTTTCGAGCCACAGATTTTTACGGGAGACCCTAATGGCTCAATTAGTTGAGTAAGTCATTGTATTTTCTGCGTTTAATAATTTCGTTACCGATCAATACCTATATTAATGGTCGACTAAAATGGTTAAATTTGTTATTTTGTATTTTTCTTATTTTTAATTTTTTTTTTTAAATTTTGAATTTGGATATAGCGCAGTCAAAGAAGCTTTTGATCGCGTTTGGCACGATGGCTTGCTGTTGAAGTTGAAAACTCTCCCGCCAACTGCACAATATCTTATCTTTTAGAACGAAATTGTATGGTAGATGTGAGAGACAAAAGGTCGTCTATCAGATGCATTCGAACTGGCGTACCTCAGGGTAGCGTACTTGGTTTTTATTTACCGCTGACCTGCCGTACCCTTGGTACCCGGGTATCCTCTTGGCTAAATATGATGATGATACAGCTTTTATTGCCAACGAATTGAAGAGACTGGAATCACTCAAAACTTTTTGGACCTGTATGGGGAATGGACGAATCGATGAAACGTGTTGATAATAGGGAATAAGTCCCAGCACTACAACTTATCTCTTAGAAGTAAAATTCTCCCCAGAGTAAAATTCCAGGACATAGTTATACCGCTCAGTACTTGGGCTTGATTTTGGACAAACGACTTACGTGGAAGCAGCACATAACGAAGGTAACAGCAGCGTGTCGTAATAAGCTTCGGAAACTAAATTGGATGCTTAAAGGAACAAGTAAACTCAGCCTCAGCAACAAGATGTTGCTGTATAAGTCGATTGTAGTTCCTTCAATGACATATTGCATACAAATATGGGGTAATGCTTCCAACTTAAATGTCATGCACTCCAAAGAGTGCAAAACCGGGCGCTACGTACAATTACGAATGCCCCGTGTTATAATGACCGTCTACTAGCCCACACCAACCAACTAGTAGCAACCTTGGCAAATCACACTACCAGAAGAGGACTGAAGCGTCGATACTCTGGCGATCTTCGGACACGAGGACGTCATCATGTCATTATGTTTCATGTTATTTTGATTTTTATACCCTTGCAGAGGGTATTATAATTTTGGTCAAAAATGTGCAACGCAGTAAAGGAGACATCTCCGACCCTATAAAGTATATATATTCTTGATCAGGGTCGCGTCCTGATTTGATATAAGCATGTTCGTCTGTCCGTCTGTCTGTTTCTACGCGAACTAGTCTCTCAGTTTTAAAGATATCGAATTGAAACTTTGCACACACCCTTCTTTCCTTTGCATAAGTTAGCTTTCCTTTCTTGTTTTTTTTCTTTTTTGTTATTTCCATGCGTTTTATAGCCATTAAGTTGGTTGATCAACGCTTTAATATATATTAGTACAAAAAAAATAAAATAATAAATAAATAAAAAATAAATCCGGTTTGGTTTAAGGCTTCATAATAAAAACTCAGTAATTAATGACGACCGACAACGCGACCATTGAGAGTTAGGCGAAATGCTTTGCGATCCTTGACGTTTAAATGGATGTCCGTAACAAAGTCCACTTCAGGCAGATAGCTGGGCATCGAATTTGCATTGACTTTAAGTCCATTTATGTAATATCGCTTATTCTTAAATAAAAGTATGAAATATATGTATAACATGATGTACAATGTTCGAACAGTTTACTTACCATTTTTATCGGACATTCCAGTGGAATATTGCTAGTTCGGTGGATCTCGGTGGAAACCGTCTTAAGTAAATAATCTGATTGCACACTTGACATAAATTGACAAAAGTCCATTTTATTTGCAGTAAAGTTAGTCAATTTTGAACCTAGTTTAATCGACACTATATAGATGCCTTTAAGGTCTTTAATATCTTGGGTCAAGGCAAACTCCATGTACAGCGAACTAGGGTTTTGTAAGGTTCGATTTACAATGCAGCTTACATTTTGTAATACATCTGGTGGATAAGTAATGCAATCAACGCTTGTCAAGTGTACATCCATCTTGTCGCACAAAAAATAAATAAATATTCTTGTAGTATTATTATTCGGTTTTAATAATTTCACTGACCTTTGCAATAACACTGCTCAACATGATAGTCCCCAAAAACAAGGCAATCAAATTTAACAGCCTTTTCACGTTCATTTTGGTGGATTTCTAATTGTTGACTAAAAACTAAATTCATTTTTTCGAGCCACAGATTTTTACGGGAGACCCTAATGGCACAATTAGTTGAGTAAGTCATTGTGTTTTCATGCGTTTAATAATTTCGTTACCGATCAATACCTCTATTAATGGCCTATTTAGTTTGTTCGACTGAAAGTGTTTAATTTGTTATTTTGTATTTTTCTCATTTTTGTGCATTTATAATTATGAACTGGTCAGGTACAAAGAATAAAAGTCTGAATGCTTTCTGTTAAACAAAAAATAAAAAATACAAAAGAATAACATTAATTAAAAAATCTACCCGTGCGTAAAAGTGTTTTTCGCATACTCATATTATATTAAAAACTCATTATTTTAATTTCAAAATCAAATCATATCGATTTTTATTCTTTCTCATAAGTTTTTCCCAACCCTAGTTCATTCCCATTAACAAATACACCAAATTTATTTGATTGCTAGCGAATAAGGCGTATGCATATTCAGTTGACAATTTGTAGGCTGGGAGTGAGAGGCACTCGAAAGGTCCGGACCCAGGCTCTTATCTAAGTGCCCGAGGCACGACCAAGACGACAGAGATGCTGCTGCTGCTGCTGCTGCAGATGACACATGCAACGTGTCTTGGGAGTTGGGACAAGTCCAAGCCAAAGTGTTTATTGCATTGACACTCGAGGAGAGTGGAAAGCCTCAGCGACACACTTTCAAATCATAAATTTCCAGTTTGTCACTTGTGCGTTGATAACAGCCAGGGCAGACAAAGCGAGTGCCGGAGAAAAATGCAAATGAATGATGCCCCATCGTCGAAGCCGATGAAAATTATAATTGGAGCAGCAGCAGAGGCAGCAGAGGAGTAACAAAAATATATTTTTTAATTTTTAATGGTGTCAACGCTTATCGGCAACAAAACGGCAACCACAGCAACGGCCATGCAAATGCAGCTAAGAGCCGAACAAAACGTTTTCGAGATGAAGTCATTAAGAAGGGGACCCCGACCAAACGGAAATCGTTATCAGCACTTTGCTTCGATTTCGGCGTACATACATATTGAAATATTGAAAGTTTTGTAAGACTTCCCTGGGCATACGAATTCCCATTTAAAATATGTGTATATATAGCCATTCGATTTTGTTGTTGCCCCACTCTCCATCTGCTGTTGTTTGCAGCTTGACATCTTGAACTCAACGACCATTGCCCAACGAAGATCTCCTAGCAACCCAGCCTCCCCCACTCTGCATCAATAAAAATTTGTTATCTCTCGTAAAAACGAAAACATAATTTTGTAGTGGTCCGAAAACACATTGCAACGTCCCACTATCGTAAAGTTCCGGTGGAGAACTCTTTCGGGACTTGTTCCACATTTTCGGAATGTAATTTGTAGGCCAAACTATCTAGTTGTTCCTATTCTTGTTGCCTTTTATTACAATTTGCCATTTGTTAATGTCATAAACAGTCAACACTCTCCCAATTTCGATGTGAGGGGCAAAATGGAAAGGAAAATGTAGAGGAAAAAGGCTTTTCAGTTTTATTGATTTATAGTTTAAATGCCATGGGATCTGATTGTGTTAAATATTTTTAACGCCTCGCCAATTAATCGTTGCGGCTTTACAATTGTTTTTTGTAAAACATGAGCTTGATACGTTCAATTCATATTTGCGGTTGCCATAAGAAAGCACTATACATTTTTATAGGTATGAATGGTTCCCAATTATATTTTATTGTACACATTTTGTACATTTATTTTCTGTTGAATGTTCATATATATCTAATAATAAGTTTCAACTACCTTAAATGTAATAATGTATACTGCCTGTTGAAGAATTTACCATTTTCAAATGTTCTTTACCAAAACCCAAAACTATAATAACTATGATAGTACTTATATTCCACAAAAACATTACAAAAGGTAGGCAAAAATCAAGCCCTTCGACTAAAGTGGGTATTATGCAGCAATTGTACGTTATTAGTTCTACCCAAACTGTACTTGAACTAATTATTATGAAGGATAACAAGCCAGGAGCATACACATTCCCCTAATATGCATTGCAGACTGCTTACACGACCATTTGCCCACATACACATGTAATGCCTGCTTGTTGAGATAAGCCCATCTTTTCCATTCCCATTTCCCTGCCATCCACCCATCCACCCAGCCATCTGCACTTGTTGCCCACGACAACGAGGGAAGACAGAGTCTCGACATTGAAATCTCCCCCAGAAGACACCGCCAACGAGGGCAGAAGGAGATACTAAGCAGCTTCGAGACGAGACACAATAACGGATGCCTAGACACCCACCAGAAGCACGGCCAAAAGTCACACCAGAGCACACTGCGAGAAATACACGACATTATATATTACAAGGTAATACAAAGTAATAAACATCGCTGAAAAAGCGTATATTTATACCCGTTACTCGTAGAGTAAAAGGGTATATTGTATTCGTGCAAAAGTATGTAACAGCTAGAAGGAAGCGTTTCCGACCCTATAAAGTATATATGTATATTCTTGATCAGGATCACTAGCCGAGTCGATCTAGCCATGTCCGTCTGTCCGTCTGTCTGGCCGTCTGTCTGTCTGTCTGTCTGTCCGTATGAACGCTGAGATCTCGGAAACTATAAAAGCTAGAAGATTGGCATTTTGCATGTAGATTTTAGAAGTTCCTACGCAGCGCAAGTTTGTTTCAAAATGGTGCCACGCCTCCTTTAACGCCCACAATCGCATATATACGATTTTAAAAATTTAAATATTTCGGAAAAGTAAAAATGCAGTTTTATTGTGTTTATCAATACCTATCGAAATGTAGAAGAAATTTTTCAAATCGGACCATTCGTTAAAAAGTTATGCGTGATCAAAGTTTCTATCTCCATCTCCCTCGCACTCCCTTTACCTGAGTAACGGGTATCTGATAGTCGGGGCACCCGACTATAGCGTTCTCTCTTGTTTAACTTAGAATCTTCCTCTCGCATTCGAAAATTTTTTAGGTTGTACTCTAAGATCCTTAAATTCTGCGTACTAGGTATTAGAGACAAGCCCGAAGGGCTTTGTTTACAAAATTGCTCATTATCACTTATACATACTGTTGCCTTTGTTCAAATAATTTCTTATAAGTGAGATCTATATTTGTTTTTCGACTACCCTAAATATATTCTCCCATATACATTGATTTTCGTCAAAAAAAAAGAATTTCCTGAAATATTTTCTTTTATTACCTAAATACAAGCAAAAAACCATATTTTATATAAAACGTAACAAATTGAAAAAGTCTCTATAAAAAAAAATGTGTTTGTAATATTCAAGTACTACAAATATATGTTGTATATGCATATACAATATATAGAAAACTAGCAAAAATAACTGGGTCAAACAATTTTAAATGTAAAGTGATTTACTTAAATTTTGTTTTGTTTTTGCCCCAAACGACATACAGCATCACGACCCATTTTTTGCCAACAAATCTTAGTATTCGCGCAGTGTACCTTTTTCTTCAGACAGCTCCTTTGGCAAATAAGCCTGCCACTGTTTTTCGCATTGTTTTGTTGCTCGTTTGTTTGTTTGCCAAGCTGCGTGTTGCAGTGAAAATTAGAAAGTACGCACTTGAAAAGTGTCTGTGCTCGTGTCTGGCAGCTGTTGCACAAAAAAACCCAAAAGCTCGAGGCGGCTGCCCCTTATTCCCGATCCTTCTCCCAAATCAGCCGCATGAATAGTTTAATTAAAATTTCCCTTTAAGCTCTGGCTGCTTCGAGCGGAAGAGACAAACAACACGAAAGAAAATTGTGAAAAGCAACTTTGCGAGGCGGCTGAAAAACGAAATGAAAAACTTGTTAAACTTTTGTGATTTCCAAGGCGACTGTAACCACAACGACTGCAAGATGACGACAAGTGTGCAGTTTTAGTTTCGTGGCCTAAAAAGAGAAGAAAAACCCTTAAATCTGTTAACCTTTCATTTCGGGCGGATGATGAAAGTAAGGAAGGCAAGGACAGAAAGAGACAGGACAGACCATGGGCATTAGAAAGTTTAAAGAAAGCTATATTTTTAAGATAATTTGTTTTAAATAAGACAACGAAACTGTAAGGGCCATCGAAAGAAATGTTGAAGTAGCTTCTAAAGTTAAAAATAAGGATATAAGTTATTAAAACATTGTAGAATTTAGTAGTTTCTTTGTTTTCATTCAAAAAATGTTGAATACGTATTAAATTATAAAAGGTATGGGTTTATTTTTTTCTAATTTGATTTTTAAATAGTAATTTATTAATCTAAATATTATTGTATTATACTGGTTTAAACAGTTAAGTGGCCACTCAATAATAATTATAACTTAAAGCGCACTTAAATGTAATTTTTGTATTGAAGGCATAAGTTTATAAGTTAAATGTATAATTATTAATATATGTGAAATCTTTATAAATATTATCTATATAAAAATAGGGTCAATAGTTAAATTGGCATGGTTCCAAATATTTAGGTCTTTCTAAAGTAATATGATGTTATGACAAGTTTACTTTATTATTTTTGTTAATTATGCCTAAGACATTGTAACAACTACATTACTATCGCATTTTATTAGATCTGTGATTACTTCATGAAACCCATCTTATCACTCAGAGTTTACAAGCCTCGGAAAATAATATTGTTATGCATGGTTGGTTCTGCTGACTGGCACCACAATGTATGGACCTCATCGCCTCATCGTCTTTCTATTTCGCTATCTGCCCCATGCGATCAGTTGCAACGCCGAGAGTCAAACCCCTGGGCGAATGTCAGGCTTGGCTTGACGCCCAATGCGTCAGAGGGCGTGGCCCTGTCTGCCTCATAACACGTATACGCAGTGTGGGCATGGGGGGAGGGGGATGAGGATAGTTGCGGATGATAATGACGCTGTGGCCCGGAACGTTCGCCGATCGGTATCAACGTCAGCAGCCTCGTCGACGCCGTCGCATCCACCGCCGCCAAGTGATTATTGTAATGATAATGAGACAAGTCGACTAACCCCATGGTCACCTCCAAGTTGTGGGGCTGTCGGCATTCTTGCAAAGTGTGCGCGGAAACATGTGTCGCGTGCATAATTACCAAGGCGAACCATAGAGAACCTGAGCAAGGTGTTTCGAGGGCCTCCGAAGAACACCGTTATGGTTCACGCTGATTTGACAAACAATCTTTTTCGGATCTGGCGCTGGCAGTTTCTAATTAAGTCATAAAACAAATGCCGGAGCGGAAAACAAATAAGTTAGCCAACCCGCACAACCTGGAGAACTGGTTCGCATTTTGCAACATCCCTTTGCTCTTTTATCATCAACAGCTCGTAACCATATTTTTCTCTTTTAGCTGTTAGTTGATTTTTTTTTTTTGCTTTGTACCCCCTTTTCTTGTGGGCGGTGGAATGTTTATGTCTGCTTTGTGACTTTTAATTGCTGCACAAAACCGCACGTTTAAACTAAACTTCGCAGTCTGCCATAAAAACTAGCCAGCAACAACGAGAAATGGCTATTTTGCCATTGTAAGAACGAAAACAAAAACGACTCCCTTTTGGCCCAAGCCCAGACAATATTCGAGAACTGCTCATTTTTCGTTTGACTTCGGCTGTAAAAAATTATTTGTCTGCGATTGTTAAATGTTTTTTTGGCAACGTTTTTCCTTCGCTTGCAATGACCTGTTGAATTTTGGCCAGCAGCATGAAGGTTAAATGAACTTTGGAGAACTAAATAGCTTGTAATTTACTCTGTTGTTTCTTTTTATGTTTTTTTTTAGCAGGAGAAAAAAAAGATTGAGTGCCAATTGACTAAGGTTTTGCCTTAATAGTTAGTGATTCATTTTGGATTGCTAAACTGTTCTGACCATTACTCATTAGTTAAAAATAAATATTTATAGCTGGTTTTTATACGGTGGAAATGTATCTCAATAAAAAACTAAACATAAATTAAATTTAGCTTGGCACGCACATTGCTGATAGGTTTTGTTCACATAAACAATAGATAGAGAAAATCTTTAAAGTCCATAAATAAAACTGGCCATTTTAAAAGCCTTTGTGTAAGCAGCAGCCCGAAAGCATAAATAAAATTCCACACAATTCATAAATTAAATATGCACTTGACAACTGTTTCTTGCTCAGTGCTAAAATATTAAAATTTCATTTCGGCTCAGACGAGGCAAACGAACTTAAGCCTGCCATTGGAAAATTGCATAAAATATATAAAATTGGGTATATAACAGAACCAAGTCAACACACTCACATGGATCAGGCGGCTTTAAGAGGGGTCCGAATATCGCAGAAACATGTGTATGTCCAGTTAGATGCATGCCAGAGATAGCCCCTGGACCATCGCCACTCAATTCCATCCCATCGCAATGCCAATGACTTCTTTTACAGAAGAGGCGCAGAATGAGCGGGGCAGAAGGCCAGTTGACTGGCAATAAAACTTTCATAACTCTGCAGCTAATGGAGTTCGAAATGCTGGCTCGTAAAATATCCGTTGTTGCCCGGTCCTGTTCCTTTTGCCATCGCTATAATTGCTCTCGGTTCTGGCCAAGAGTGGATGTGTATGTGGAACTTGGATGTGGATGGGCATGAGCCTAGTGCTGCTGTTGGCAACGGAAGCGCCAACCTGGCCACCAGTTTGGCGACCGGGCTAAAAGAAATTGTCATAAAAAACTAGCGAGAGAGAAAGAGCTGCTTACATATAGAAGAACGCAGCTACACTGCCATTTTACTTGGGCGGTTTTATGCCGAAAGGTGCTCGCTGACATGAGCTTTTTATATGCGCACTAGCTGGACATTTTAAATGTAATCACAGCTACAGCTACAAGCCAAAGCCCAAGTCAGAGTTATAAATAACTAAAAAGGGGTGAAAGAATCCATTCGACTGCAATTATTTTCCAGGGAAAAAGTTATTGAACAGACAGCCATACGATGGCCAACTTAATCACCGCCCGGAACTTCAACAAATGCCAAAAAGTAACAACTACTTAGGGTTACCCGAGGTAACCAAAACGGGATGGGACGGGTTTTCGGGATTGGGAATGGGAATGGGAGCGACTTCGCCTTTTGTTTTTGTAGGCGTCAACCTGCTCTTTAAGCCGCATTATTTATGCGGCTGTTCAGCGATAACGCGCTTGCAAAAACGCCACGACTCCAGCTCGACTTGCAGTCGTTCCTCCAACCAGCAACTGGCAACCTGCAACCTGCAACAGCACGGCAGCAACATCGGCAACAGCAGCAGCAGCAGCAGGCTGC